>JAFFZR010025683.1:0-15407 GCA_018397195.1 Lethrus apterus | reverse complement strand
GTTTCAAAAAGAAGAAAATTTATTAAGTATGTTGTGTTACATATCGCATTTCTAATGCATTTACTATTATCACTAAAGATTCCTCTAGCGTTGCATAAAATTTCATGATCTTGCTGTATTTCGTTATTGAACTATAGGCATTTTGCCGAAGACCGTCAGCTGTCAAAATTTCCGAATAAATGCAAATATCTTAAAAACAAATATTATTTTATACAAACTTATATTAAAATTACCCATGGAATTGAAAAATGTAATAATATATAGGGTATTCCATTTAAAATTTTAAAGTTGTTCGTTGTTGCGCACAAACGAAACACTCCGTATAATTGAAAATAATTTTTGGTGGTGGAGACCATAAATTCATAAAACTTTTTTCTTAAATTTTTTTTTGTATTTTGCATAACAACGGAGATATCGAAGAATATCGCACTAGTGTTACACCCTGTATACTATAAAAGTTGTTTTGCAACATTTTATGTTATTCCCGTCAAGGGAAGTTAATTTTCAACGCGACGCACATTGAAATGGACACCGTACTTAGAACAGAATAACCATACAAAAGGTTACATTTTTCGAAAAATTAATATGAAAATAGAACTGCCGTTTTTGCGGATTTGGGTTTGGGTTAAAGTCAGTTATCGTCTGTCTAGTGGGACATATTTTAGAATGACCCTGTATTTATATAAACGTATATTAATTATAAGAACACGATATAATTGATCTATAATAATAATAATAAACTCATTGAATAGATAATATTTTGAACCAAAGCATCTTGTTTAGTTGTAGTGTTGCAGATACAACAAGTAATTTATGGTCAACAATTTGCCAATCAGTAAACAGAACACCAATAAATTTAATACGGACCACACAACATTTGCGAGTAATTTATCATTAGAATACGAATTACGTGCCTATCTCACACAATTGTTAATCCGAAGGATCGTCATATTACTTGCACGCAGTCATTTAGTACGATGTCATGTCGCTTCATTTAGATGCAGATAAAAGCATTCCATCAACCGACGTTAGATCATATCGACGAACAGACTTGATGGGAATTGTTGGGGTTGACGGGAAAATAAACGCGTATCGGTGGTTACACTTTCGTGTATTTGTGTGGATCGTTTATGCGGAATGAATTTAAAAGTCTGCAATATAAATGGAGTCAAATACATTTTCTCACAGAGATTTATATGTCGAACGATTATGTCCTATTTCGAACACAAATTATTTTGCCATTTATGTTGGAAATAAATTTGTTTTTATTTAACAAAAATTTATAAAGAAAAAAAAATATACTTGACAAACATTTTCTTAGAAATAATTATTAAATTGTTAATTTGGTAGACGAAGGAACAGCAGTGAAAAATATTTTGAATTTGTATACTTGATAGATGTTTAAAAGTACTTTCTTGTTTACTTTTCCAATAATTACAAGTTAAACTCCTGTTGAAACAATATTTTAAGCCACGATTCGAACAATAAACCGAGCGAGACTGGAATAGTTAACGCTCGTCGTAGCCTCTCTCTCCTATGAGTGTTGGGTACACAACAATCAGATTCAGCCAGTTATTAGCCGCTACTTCTTTAATTACTTTCTTGAATAAACACTTCAACTACTTCTATTGTTCGTAGAAAAAGGCTAATAAAATACGGCGAGCTTTGTAATTAGCTTTGTTGTTTCGACATGACTTTCACGAAATGTCTATAATTTTATAAAAACGAACATATCTTTTAATTTGCTTTTGTAAGTTCACTGCAGACTTTCAGGAAATGTCTATAATTTTTCGTTTGTAAAATGAACATATTTTTTAATTTGTGTTTGTTCACTGCAAGTTATTCCTAAAATATTATACAAGAAAAATTAGAAATCGAATATTTATAATTTACCTGTTCTTAAGTGTGTTTGTTATCATGAACTAGTAGTGTACACTGATGTAGACTTTTTTGAGATTAAACATTTATTACAAATTGATGCTGTTACATAAATTCTTTCTGATGAGCTGAATAAGTGCACGGTTTGCTTTTTGTAGTGTACATACACTTTTCTACACCAGTTCTTGATACGAAACAGACTTATTATACCCAAATTGTACATACATATTTATAGTAAAAATACAAGAAGTGCTGGATATTCGAATTAATTTATTTCGAATAAAAAAAAGGTAATATTATTACTACACATTTTAAATATACCTTAAATATTATTTAAGTATAACAAAATTATCAAAGTAATTTTCACATTTTACCCTGTAAAATTCAACTCATTTTTAATAGTGTACGGTTTATTTTTCGTTGTCTGTAAAAAGAGTGTAATATTTTCCAGTTACGTGCTAGAAAACAAAGACATGTACTGTCCATATTATCGACGAAAAAGTTTAAAACCATAATTCAGCGGCGAACATGTTCTGACAACTGTAACAATAAATCACGTAACCAAGAACTGACGCTACATGATTTAAACATTAGCGCATCATAACAAAATTTCAGGAAGCTTCGCTAATGCACGTTGCATGTAACAGCAATGCGTTTCTTTAAAAAGACCTAATTAGGACCTACTTATGTTTTATATAATACGCAAAGTGAATACAAAAGTATTTTTAAAGTAGAATTTTTATATTATTAAATTTATTACAACGTATTAGAAATAATGTCATTGATGTACGTATCTTGTTTTATGTTGAAATTATTTATGAATAGCCACATTTAAAAATATATCCTGTAAAATATTTTTTGTTCAATTAAACCGATTACACTGGACAATTATTATTATTATTATTATTATAATACATTTACATATAGAAGTAATATAACGAGAGTTATTAAATCGTTTTTTTTTGGTCAGAAATTTTATTACAAAACACAGTTTCTAATATTATCACTATAATCAGATATATACGCTTCGTTGAGTCTTGCGAAAGTCCGGATGATTTCCAGTCCTGTATAGATTATCCGCTGCGAACGAAGACAATGTCAGCTCCCTTTAGCCGTTCTATGTTTTATCATTGTCGTAAGTGAAGACATTAGGGGAGACATTGTTTCACCCTCGTGAACGCTCCAACGGCTCTTTGATGATATGTTTCATGTAACGGAGCTGCAATCCAATACTTGATGTAACATTCCTTCCTGTTAATCTAACGGCTTCCTGTTTCTGATTGCCAGAAGTCTCAGTTTCAGAAATTCGTTTCAATTCTAAAAGAAATTTCCAATCGCAATAATAATGCACAAATTGCAAACATTTTCCATTTTTTATAAGAAATAACTAATTTCGTTTTTTTTTTCGTCGAAGATATACAGAGTGGCACACCGAAAACGAAACAGATGCGTTTTCAGGTATTTAGACGCTAAAAAAAAGCTCAGACAGGTCAATTTTCTTTGGGAGGGGGACAAATGTTTTAGCTATTTGTAATCACCTAGTTGCAACCCTAAAGGGGGGGGGGGAAGTTCACCACAAAAGGTTTAAATGGAAAGGGGTATTTTCAAACATATCATTAGAAAGAGCAATCGATGGGCTTTACAGATGTGTTTTAATTTTTGAATTCTTTGAATTCTGATCATTACTTGCCGAGTTATTGAGCTCTGAATATTCAAACTTTGTAATTTTTTTACCGGGTCTAACAAAAAGTGAAATGCTCCAAATCGAGTAGATACCCCTTGCTATTTCAAAATTTTGGGGTAAAACATGTGTCCTTGCAAAGAAAATTCACCTGTTTCAATATTTTTTAAGCAACTAATCTCCAAGGTGACATAAAAAATGAAGAAAGTTTGAATATTCAAATTTCACTAACTCGGGAAGTAATGAGCAGAAGTCAAAAATTCAAACACATCTGTAAAACCCATCGATTGCTCTTTCAAATGATTAGGTTTGAAAATACCAATTTTCATTTAAAACTTTTATGGTGAACTTCTCCCAGGGTTGCAACTAGGTGACTACAAATAGCTAAAACATTTGCATTTGCTTCCAAAGAAAATTGACCTGTCTGAGGGTTTTTTTTTTTTTTAAGCGTCTAAGTACCTGAAAACGCGTCTGTTTCGTTTTCGGTGGGCCACTCTGTATATTTTGAAAAGTTTATTTATATGAACGCATATGAATTTGTTTATTTCAAAAATGTTATTATTCCCGATATTTTGTCACAAATTGTGTCGCGAAATTTTCGCAATAACTTCTGTGGACGCTTTAAACTTGTAAATTTAGCTCGGAAATCGGTGAAATTTAAAGTTTAGTCGTACATATCTTTTGAAATATAGTGTCATTAGTACACGTTCTGAAACGCAGTTGCTCCTGAAAATGTACAATTTTATCTGTGCGCAATGTTTATATCCAGAAATTTCAGCGATTGCATCGGGACAGCTGTGGAATAGAGTCCGGTAAATAATGCGGCGATAAATCAGAGCGGTCATGTCAGAGTCGCGGTTTTTTAGTTGTATGTTATACTCTTACTAGTAAGCATGGACGTTGATTCATAACCAGGAGTCCACGAGACTTTGCTCATAGATCATTTACTTTGTCAACGCAACCAAGAAAAGACCTTAAGAATCATTAATAAATCACTAAGTGTACCCCAGGTGCAAAACGCACGTACGTTTTACCCTTACTTTGTTTGTAAATAATTGATTTTCTTCCCTTTTAGAACTCATTCGTACAACGTTACGATTAAACGTATAAAGAAATTATATACAGTGACCGGCAAAAATGTTGTAACAAATGGGAAATTTTTTTATTATTGGAATATGGTAAAATTCATTTAGGGGGATAGGTTGTGTCCACAAACCCAACCCAACCCAACCCAACCCAACCCAACCCAACCCAAAAATTCGTTTTGACTCATGTCACGTGACATTAGTATGGCGGGTAATTGAAAAAATATGCTACTAATCTGCAAAAAGTTAGGTTAGATGACATGATAACCCAAAAAGTTATTTGAAAAAGTTGCTTAGAATTCAATTCTGAGGGTATGTACAAATTTTGTAAACATATTAAGAAAAAAAATTAAAAACCACAATTTTGTCAATTTTTTTTAAATTAAATTACATACTCCTTTTTTTTTAGTTTTAGCAGCTCAACAGAAGTAAACTCTATGAATTTGGTTGATAATCAAACAATTTGTCTATTCTTGCATAACTAAAAGAGTTAAAATTAAAAATTAGGTTTTCAGTATGAGAGTTGCTGTTGCAAGGGACTGTATAAAGTACTAACAAATAAATTTTAAATTATTTGTATGCTTAAGAAGCATCTGTATTCTTATTTGCTCCTGTCTATTACTTATTATTTAGTAAAATTTATTTATAACACAGGTTTTATGATACTGAATTACCTATAACTCCAAAAGAACTAACTTTAGCTATAGGGAATGTTATACGCGATCGAAAAAGAACTTAAAACTTGATCAAATGGCATAAAAATATACAGGGTGTTCCATTTGAAAAAAAAAACGAGTTTTATCCTTTTAAAGATGTTACAATTCATTACCAATTTTGAAACACCCTGTATAATATAACGAGGATATTTGGTATTGACTGTTTAACTTGAAGCATTGTTACCATTATGCTAACGAATCGTTACAAAATCGTCGTTAATAAAAACATTATTAATTTTTAAAGAGAACTACCTAAATTAATTTTTTTTTTACTAAAAGTGGAATATCTCGAAAACCGCTCAAATTTAGTATGGAGTCTGTAGTACAAACTTTCCCTATTTTGTTCCGGGGAATCTGAAAAGTTGTATAACGTATGGGCAAAACTAAACACCCTGTATATTTCAGAATAATTTTATGGTGTAGAGTACTTGACTCCAAACAACTTTTACTTGAAACATTTTTTAATAAAGTGAATAGGTAAGACGTAATAGACCGACCCCAGATAGTTGGCACACCCGGTATATTATAAATGGAATATAATATTAATATTATTAGAAATAACATATATATAAAAGCAACAAAGTAACAAAGAGACTAACTTTGATTTTAAATAAATTGTTAGTAAACGACTTATTATTTATTTATTTTTATTATTTATTTACACACTTTATTTATTTATAAATCTTACTCTGTATTTGCAATAATTATTTAAAAAACTACGGGAAAGGTTTATGCAATCTTTAAAAAAAATTTTGAAATTTTTTCTTTTGAAAAAAGGAATTGGAAACTAAATGGTTAACAAATGAATAATAAAATTGACCTTAATATTTGACACTATTAATTAAAAAAGGAAATTTAAGATAAACATAACACATCAAACCTTGGATTATAAGCCAATATATACAGGGTGATTTATAACGTACAGAGTAAATTGAAAGTGTAGTAATATAAGATTAAAATAAATATTTTTTCTTAGTAAACTTTTGACCAAAGATCAAGAAAGTTGCATCAGTTTAAAATTCTTAAAAATTAATGCCCACTTTTTGAATGCCACTGATAGTCAACCGCTCTCAATAAATGAACACCAATTATTTAAGCATTTTAAAAATATTTTGTTATTATTTTTTAATATTACATTGTATAAATAACAATCAGGTATCTTCAATTTAAAAATGTCAGTTACTAGCATAGTTTGTAAAGAATGTCATTAATCGATTTAACTTTAACTTGCTGTAACTTTCTGGTTACTGCGTTTTGGTCAAATGTTCACTAAGAAAACATATTTATTTTGTTCTTCTCTTAGTACCCTTTTAGTCTCATCCGTACGTTATGAATCATCTTGTATATACAGCTTGTTTGATTTTATGTGTCACAGCAAATATCTCTGCTATTGTGTGAATTAGTAAAAAATGTTATATATGATGTGACAAAATCAGAAAACAATTGAACATCAAATAATGCAGGTAAAGCAAATATATTTTAAATAGAACGTATTATTACATATTCTGAAACTACATGAATTTATCTTTACAAAGGTATATCCAATGTTTATTTCATTAATTAACGGAATAAAAGAATAAATAACTGAATGCGATGAAAACGTAGACAGTATAAACAATATGTTCCTTAAACACGCTGAGTGCCCGGCTACGCAAACGTTGCCGTTGCATAAAAAATAAAACATTTGCATTTGTACTTAAACTGTTTTGTTAATTTATGTAGTTTCAGAATATGTACCTAATAATAATGGGTATGTTCCATTTAAAATGACACATTTTTTTGCTTTACCTGTGTTATTTGATGTTCAATTGTTTTTCTGATTTCGTCACATTATTAAGACTAAATTATCTTTCATATATAACATTTTTATTAATTCAAACAATAGCACAGATATTTGCTACAAAAATATTATTAAATCTATCGTACATCCTTGAAAAGGATGTGTTAATTAGAAAGTAAAGTGAAAAAATTTAGCACGCTACTAAAAAATACAGGGGAAAGAAAACGGCATATTTTCAAGTTTAAACCATATCTAGCTCGCTGAAAACATTCCTAAACTTTTGAAAGTGATTATCTAGCTCGCGTGCTTTCTGAGGTACCAAATGTGGGCCAAATTAAAAATAAACTTTGTACACAGAGAAAAAAAGTTTTTCTTCTTTGTAAACGTTTACAAAAATAATTCTTGATATTTTTTTTGTACTTTTACTTCATACTTTTGGACCGCTATTTATAAAAAAAAAAAACACCGAGTTTTATAGATCTGGTTCTGTATGTGCTTTTCAGTCTATTAGAAAATCCAATTGAAAATTGAATAGAATAATTTTGAAAAATAACACGAGAATGAAATGTACTCGTTTTTATAAAACTTTCTGTACATTTTCTTAAATTCACGTTCTTCGATAATAAATCGAAATTTGTATTTTGTTTATTTGATAAATTCATTCCTAAAATTAAAATCATTTCATAAATCCTGTAAAATATAGCTATATTAAACATTGACATTTATTATGTCGAAAACATGTGTCGTGTGTTCGAGGTTTCGCCCGTTGCTGATTCTATTATGCAGTTCTGTCAGAATCTGTGGTAAGTCATCATCCTGTCATAACAGCATATCTGATATAACAATCATTTTTAGAATATTTATTATTGTTTGTGCGATAAAATAAATTGAATAAATAATTAAGCTTACACAAAAAGAAAGACTTTTCTAATTAAACGATTTAAACAAATTAAATGATTACTTTTGGAAAGGTAATATTTTTTGAAAAATTGATTGCCTCACTTAAAAAAAGCATACATTACACATACATACATAAAAATCCCTAGATAATATTTGTAGAAAATAGAATGTAAAACCTAATTCAGTTACAAATTATTAAAAAAATTACTTTACGTAAATGAAAATGTAAATTCCATTGAAATTATATTTTGTCTCTGGTTGCAGTATTACGCCAGGTTATTTCTGCTACGAACTGATCATGTATAAACGGGATGTATCCAAGGTGCTTCTAAGCCGGGTCACTAATCTGAGTTACTGAAAGTAATAGAGCATTAGAAATCCCAGGATGACCGCGCTGAAATTTAATATACTCCCGAATAACTGAGAGAGAAATGTATCTTATGTGAGCAGTGGGGATCAAATGGCCTAAATAGGATCCATAAGGCACGTAAATCTGTGTTTCTTGCGAAATAAAAATATTGGTAATAATTAATTAAAATTGTACTTTTACTTTTATTTATTAGGAATAAATATATTTTATTAATTAATTATGAAAATCTGTTTCGAATATTGACATATAATTATTTGTTGATGCATTTTATATAATTATAAAATTTATATTTATTTGATTGAATTTTTTAAAAATTTTGTGCATATATATATATATATACCTATCTATTTTCTATTTATTAATGTATTAGTCATTACAGGTTGATTGTTATATTTTTATGATGTCGCTTTTATTATCTAGTATTTTCCTGTGCACATACTTATGTAAAATTGTATATGCATTAAAATGCATCAATTCAAACGCATTTGTACATAAAGTAAGTCGGTAGTATGGAATCTGTGATAAAATTGAACAACCAGTAGAGAGAGGAAAATGAACGTGTACAAAGACAACCGGCTGGTGCTTCAGTCGTATATTTCCTCTCTCCACTTGAAAGTACTTTCCAACCACCGCATGTATAAAAGATCCGAGAATTTTTATTTAGCAACTTGTGTTGGGACGGACTATTTGTCACATTCTATTCCCCCGGAATATTTAATAGTGCGATATTTTATTTCCGCCGAACGTAAGTGCCTAGGTCTCCTTGTTATATATTTATGCATATTGAGCTTCTTCCACCTACGAAATTTATAAAACGAATTTGCTCGAAGTGGAGTAATGAGATTCAAATCGAAACTCGTAATTTGTAGAGTACTTTAACGAATGGCTTTTATGTGTATTCTTATCAAAGTACGATTCGTAAACATTTTATAAAGTTAATTTATCACTAATGTATCATAAGGCTGTCGTATTTGTATATTTATTTTGAAAATATAATTTTATATTGCTTTTAGGAAAATGAAGTATTCAACATAAATATACATTAGACTTTTTACAAAATTATAAATAGAAAGCCTTTTTAGATTTTCAAATGGACATATTTATATTTAAATAATTCTTCTTTATATTATTATATTATTATATTTCGAAAATAAATCCAACATGCATTGCATATTATTGTATTATTTAGAAAATTTTATATTAATTTCATTTTAAAATGTAAATAGTGTAATTAACTTGGAAAATCCAATTAATCCATTTATTAACAAACGAACCTAGTGGTATTGTGCTCTTTATAACCATTGAATATCTGTTACAATTAACAATCTTATCGCCGCTTATTTTCAATCCCCAATTTTTTGTTGGATGGATATGGTAATTTAACCTTGTCAGTTTTGATCTTTGCTTTATTGCTCCTTATTGGGTTCAATAAGTTTTCCTTCAACATTCATTGTATTCGTCGTATTTTAATTCGTATCGTGTGCTTTTTCTTAAACAATGAATGAAAAATTTTCTTCAATTTAGGGTTGCTTGTGTTTCAAAATGAATAATTTATTTTTCCTTTGTTTTTCATAACTTTTTTAATTTAAGCATTAATGTTTTCGTGAAAATTTCACAAAAGTTAATATAAAATAAAAAAAATCTCAGAATGTTTATTTTTCTCTTTCCGATAAGAAAATTTCGAAGCGACGGAGTTCACATACGAAATCAAATTATTTTATGTATTCAGCCCGCATTGTCAAGTAACTCACGCAGATGATAATTCTCGAGGATTCTCCCTTCGCAGAATCCGAACTTTCTGCAAACACGTCGCCAATAAAATAAGTGCAAATCCCTTCATTTGTCTTTACGAGAGAACAAAAGACTTAACTAACCTGAAAGGGAATCTCGGCCGCTATGACCCTGAACGTGTGATCGTATGAAAGCAACTTAACGTCCGTCCAGTTAAGAGTAGCCGTAAATTTGCTGAAGTGAGTCATCGGGGTCTTCCGAGATTATTTGACTAGATTGTGCTAAACCGTCAGGGTATCTGATTGACCCTATTTGCTGTCAAAGAAACTTTGAAGACAAATCCGGATATAATAACATTGATCTGAAGGGTATTATTCTCGGTTGTAGTATACGACTCCATTACAAAAGAAGCAACGACTCTATTTAATGATTCCAGACGGATTTTCAGATAAAAACTGATAAATTCATTACTGTGTTTGCGAACAATAAAGAAATGTATAAAATTTTGTTCTGGGATTTAACATCAATTTTTGTATAAAATTTTGTTCTGGGATTTGACATCAATTTTTAAAATAAAAACTCTTTAATTGTTTTAAAAGATGACACATTTATATGAACATTTACTACTATATATATCTTTGTTTCTTGGCTAGAATTGAAAATACAGGATACTATACGAATGGTTGTCTACTAGACAGGAGATATATGCTTTTTATACATAAAATATTTTTAAGTTTCTAAATAAATAAATATACGTATGTACAAAATTACATTTTACAGTTTATTCCAAATTGTCATTTCCAGATTTATTTCTTTATACAACAAAACGAATTAATCCAAAAAAATGCAATTTTTCCACCTTCTTGAGCGTAACAATAGTAAACTTGTCAGGATGTTGAGTGGCAGGTCACTCGAGCCACTGAAGTTCGGACTTGTTTGGTCAACGACAAGAGACAAACGATCGTAAAGATTGATGATTATGTGTTGACGTTCAAATTGTACTCAGAAAATAAATTAATAATGTTTTTGCCTTCTTATTTATCGCTCTTTCTTTTCCAGTTTCTGACACCGTCACCTCTTTACTCTTAACTTACTTAGAAAAACTTTTGTGACTTTACTAATTATTTTTTAATTAAATGAAACTGTTCTTTTTATAACTAAAATACATGGTAAAATTATTTTATAAAAAAGAAAAATTTTGAAGCTCGTTCTTCAAACTAACGACATAAATAAAAATTAAGTTCGTATCACGTAACGCCTATTCCGTTTCAAGTTATTTTAGATCGTCTTAATTTTTCTGTCGGCTGCCAATTCCATTCATTCAATTTAGTTTCGTATTGTGCAAGTGTAGATAACGGTTTGTGAAAAAAGTTAAAATTATAAACGTTTGAAAATCTTCCAATTTCTCACCTTTGGCTACATAAAAGAGCACTTATTTCCTCATGATACTTTGGTAATTATCTGCTGTAAACGGTAAGTCGATAAAATACTTAAACTCCTTACGGAGAAATACCTCAATGGAGCGCGAAAGGGCTTTCAGTTCGTAAATATCTGAATACACGAACTTTAACTAACGTGAAATAACCCGTCTTTGAATTGGCGCCTGTTGACATTACTTCGATAAATCTACTATTGACATTTTCTGTTAATATGAAAGTTCTAACATTGGAGTTCATCGTAATTTAATTATTAAATGTTGAATTTTGTTTCATTCACATTTTTTAGAGGACATTGTTAAAAAAATGTTATGTGAATTTACAAGTAATTCTAGAACAGAAAGATCAACGCAAACATCTTGTCATCATGATGAATGAACTTTGAAGAAATTGATTGGAGAATTAAGGGTAAAACTATTCTGTTCTGTTATTTTATTATAACGCAATAAAACATTTAGTTCCTTTATTGATATTCGGATTTCAATTCTTATCCTAGGCGGTTGGAATTGAAAGTTCTTGTGTATAATTTTGAGTTGCGAAAGAGAAGAAGTATATATATTTTTATTACGTTCCACTCTATTTTCCACTCTAATTTTTCTTTCGTTATTTTTAGGAAAAGATCATAAATTTCCTGTTTCACTCAGCACTTTTTCTTTGTTATGCTTTTCATTTTCTTTTAATATATATTATTTTAAAACAAATTTCTCTTTAGTTTGAAGCGAAATATTTATAAACTGAAAAAAATTGCACACCTTACAATTATTTCTATCTACATAGATTTAAAAATAATGGGATAAAAATATACTTTGTGAAGTTAACGACAATAATAAATCAAAATATCGTTCGTAAATAACCGAATATTTTTTTCAATCGAAATGTACAAATTATAATACACATTTGTCGATTCACATAATGGCATAATAAATGATGAAAAAGTAATCGAAGTTCTTAAGACGCACTTCGCTCAAATCGATAGTAAATGAATTACTTTTGAATGCGGGAATAAATTTACTTTTCCGATCAATCAGGATTTGAATTCCCAGTAATTACGTAATATCGAGAATTGGATTTTTCTTTGTGGCTGGCTCTACTTGAATTACAGATTTATTTGTACCTCCAGGAAATAAACTTTTCATTCTTAAAGTTTCAGAACTTTACTATTAGAATTTTGCTTTGTTTAAGTAAACACAATTTTTAAATTGCATTTCAAAAATCTTTCAAAGTTTCGAAAAACAATTCTGAATGATTGAAAAAAAAATATTTTTCTTATTGTCAAATGGTTTAAGAAATCCAATTTAGAATGTTTAATTTTACACAAAAATTGCGCTTGCGATTCGAAACCAATCTAATTTGTAAATTTAATTCTTTTTAAAAATTATATAAAATGATATAATTTTGAAATTGATATTTTCACGAAACTCTTTCCTTATGTTATCCTATCTGAGTCAAGTTGCTCTCGAATTGCGTTCTAATCTTGCTTCTAGATCATGATATAAAATGAGATATCATTTTCTAAATTTGATTGCAAAATATTTTATTAAAAAATTATTAGATATTTTGGAAACTCCAAGTTTGTAAAATTAATTGTTATAGATAGGCAGTTAAAATGGGACAAAAATAAAAAAAAAAATATTGTAATTTTCGATTTATTTTGACTATTTTAGATGAAACATTAATCGATAATAGTGTTTTTTTTTTACATATTATCTATATAAAATTTCGGAATTTATGCACATAATTTTAAATACACATGCACATTATATAAATGAAAATATAGTAATACAACATTTTACCATTACAGCCTCATAAATTACCTTACAATTATGATATTCGAATTTATTGTTCTATTATAAAAATGTTGATACATTTTTAAATTATTCTCACAAATACCGTCATAAAATGCCGTTTTAAATAAATCATTTTTAAAACGACCTGTGTACAAGTCGTAAGTATTTTCTCATACTTTTTAAAGAAAGTTGACATGAGTTCAAATATGTAATTTTAAGTTGAGATGAAATTGCTTGTCTTTTATATTATAAAAGTTTCAAGATGCTAAAATCCCTTTTTTTTAGTTTACGTTAGCGACTTCGTAGCGTAATATGCTAATTTGAATACTATACGTCTATTGATATATTTTATTTTAAAATCGGATTTATATATTTGCCGGAATGATGAATGATTTAATTCAAAAATGTTTCGTTTTATATCGAATATTTATATAAACTATTGGATTTTGATTTTGATTAGTCCGTATGGATATTTGTTTGAATTTAACGTTTTGAAATACGATCTGCGTAAAATAAAATGATTAAATATAAAACAATTGTTTTATAAATTGAATGTTACCTGTTTTCAATATTTATTTTTGGTAATTCATTGATTTAATATGAGTTAAGTATTATAAATTTAAAATAAATAAATTAATTCACATATAAAACAAATACATATATTATAGTTTGATACTTTTATAATTTACATAGGAAATTGAGTTTACTCTTAAAAAAAAATTCTTATTCTAATGCTATGAGGTTAAAGTATTTCAAATATTGTTTCACAACGTAGCTTTTGTTCTGAAATAAATATGTAATAAAATAAATCATATTTGATATTAACTGCAACTTTTATAAATCATATTTGATATTAATTGCAACTTTTTAGAGTAATATCATCCTCGTTAAATAGCCTTTAACACATCGTTAGTAATAAAATTTGCGAGAGAATTAGTTCATCGTTCAATTTAATGATATCAAAGTCATATATTCGAATCGCTGGAAATATAGAGGAATCAGCAATCTGCAACTTCTTATTTGCAAGCGTAACTGTTCAAAATTAAAAATTACTGAAATTAGTTACGCGTGAACGGCATATTGAACACCAAAAGAGTTTAATTGAGCGTTTAATGTCTACTTTGTAACGTGCAATTATGAATCAAATTGGATTTTATTTACTAAGCTATTCCTTTTGTTGTAATTGCATTAATTGCAAATCGCTTGCAATTTAAATTAAAGTTAAATTTTATGGAAGGGACGTTGAAATGGAAAGTAGGGATAAATAATAAAATATCTAATCATTTCTTTGCATATTGTAAAGGATGAGTTTAAAAGAATTAAGTTGGCAAATTAAGGATCAAAATCGCTTAGCTAATATGCTTTCAAATCATATACAGGGTGTACCAACTAAGATGGAAAGTTCAATTGCTCCGTTATTAATAGTAAGTCAGTTCTGAAACTTTGTGTGCATTAATAATTCAAATTTCTCTATCAACTAAAAATATGTACACACTTTCTTATTTTAAATGCAATACCCTGTTTTTTTATTATCTTTTTGGATTGTCCATAAAAAATAAACACCAGTTTATTAAACACATACTTGGTCTTAGTTGGCACTGTTTCGGAGTTATTCGACTTTGTTTGAAAAAAACGACTCTTGCAGTGTTTTCGGAAATTTGAAGTATCTCCGGAACTAATGTGCGAAGAGAGCTGCGGTTTTCACCGTTCGATTTATTAAGATGCATTTTATTCCTCAATACAAGTTGAAACAATTCGGTTCATTAAAACGTGAAATAAGAACGTTGGAAGTTCAGACTTTTCAATCACGGCTAACGTGATTTTTTTAAATGCAACACTATATTAATTGTGGTTTCATCGGATAGAAAATCTCATTCCCTTTCACTTTTATTAATACATGTTGGCATCTACAAGTAGTGGTTTTGTAGTTATTTCCGTTTTTTTCTTTATACCATATTTCTTGACGTCTAAATCCTCAATACACTAATAATTTCGCCAGTAACTTGTTTTCATTAGATATAAAATTAAATACAACAATAGAAC
>JAFFZR010025682.1:0-15625 GCA_018397195.1 Lethrus apterus | reverse complement strand
CGAGGATATTTGGTATTGACTGTTTAACTTGAAGCATTGTTACCATTATGCCAACGAATCGTTACAAAATCGTCGTTAATAAAAACATTATTAATTTTTAAAGAGAACTACCTAAATTAATTTTTTTTAACTAAAAGTGGAATATCTCGAAAACCGCTCAATTTTAGTATGGTGTCTGTATAAACTAAATATAAACTTTCCCTATTTTGTTCCGGAGAATGTGAAAATTTGACGATGTACAGGTGTTCCATTTAAAATAACAAAGTTGTATAACGTACAGGGAAAACTAAACACCCTGTATATTTCAGAATATATTTTATGGTGTAGAGTACTTGCCTCCAAACAACTTTTACTTGAAACATTTTTTAATAAAGTGAATAGGTAAGACGTAATAGACCGACCCCAGATAGTTGGCACACCCGGTATATGTAGCTATAAATGTAACAGAATACTGAGTACACATGGAAAAATACTTTTCATCAAGCCTAATGAAGCTATACAGATTATGACTTAAAATCCAAACTTTTTGTAATAAATATTGTAATAACAGCAGCACCTTTAGCAAATATTTTGAATAGTTATTTAGAAAAATATACAGGCTGTTTACAAAACACGCGGCAAAAATTCAGGGGGTTAAACCTTAAGCTATTTTAAAATTTTTTTGTCCTAGAATGATTTTCGCAAAGATGCTTTATTTGGAGGATACAGGGCGTTAAAAGCTTTTCGAAAAACATGAAAATAAAATGTATATCTTGGTGTTTGTATAGCGATTCATATTAGATAGTTTCATTAACAAAACGAAAATATGAGACGTAATCAATTTTGAAAAATTCAAAAAAAGAAAATGTAATGTAACAATGGAAACGTAATTTACAACGTATGAAATCTTCGATTAAACTAATGGTGTTTTCGAACTATTCTCGCGTTGAATATTTGTAATAAAGCATTTTTCCGAAAATCATCCTTAGACAAAAAAACCTTAAAATGGCCTAAGGAATAACCCCCTGATTTTTTCCGCATGTTTATTAAAAATCCTGTATAAAATAAGATCAAATAAATGAATACAGATTCAGAAACAACAAGTTTAATACCGAGAGAACAGCTAAAATAAGTTTCACATCAAGTAGAGTGGAAAGAAAGCTGCGTACTTATAAACTTTGGTAAATTTGAAAATCTATTTACGCAATTTGCGTCATCACTGCTTATTACGGAATGTTCCATTCGAAAGCACTCTGTGGAATTGATTTATGAATTGATTATATGGGGACGATCTGATGATCATGTTACACTGAGAAACAATATAAATATTTATTTAAACTATCTAGATGGCAGTGAGTATATAAATAGTAATTTAAACTATCTAAATAGTAGAGATATGAATAACAATTAATAGTACTCATTAGCAAGAACAAGGAGCGTGGGAAACCAATCAGCCATTATTTTTTTAGTGGTCCAGTTATTGCAATTCAGGCAAACCCACCATCATATCATATCGATTTATCGATTATAACATCTGTCGCTGCATGAATTTATCCTTCCATCGTCTAACTTTCGTACAGTTATTCAGTATGGGCCCACAACTGTATACAATATACAATCAACTATGTAGGTACTACAATTTGGCGTGATCTAGCAGTTAAGAAATTCTAATGACCGTCAAAAAGTTCTTAACGAGAGAAGCCTTTTACCAGAAAAATGATTTTTTTTAACTACATCTTCCATCTTTAACTGTACTGTATTTATCTGCTTTGAATCAATATAACATATAATAGAGTGAATAAATGCTATTAATATTACTCAGATCAGAAACTCGTATACAGAATGTAAAGTCAATAGAGAACAAATGTGCGAGTTGACAAAGAAAAAATATATACTACCTAGTATTGACATAAGTACAACATAATTTTTAAAGAACCAATTAAAATCTCATTGTGTTCAAGGATTCAATGAAATAAAAAATAACACTATTGAAAAAAATAACACAGAAAATGTTAAGACATATTATGAAAAAATAAATGGCATTGAGAATCGAGAAACATTTAACATATTTTTTCTTACCAAGTGAATTAAAGATATAAATACATGTTTCTATATTTGAATGTATGCAACAAATTTCTGACAAAATCTAAGACATCCGGACAGATTCAGCGTATAAATATTTTTGCAATAATGAAATCAGTTTGGTTTGAAGTGTACAATCGATCAACAAATAAAAATTTGAAGGTCCCTGGTAATTATTTTGTTTTAATAATGATTATGTATTATAAAATGATATGTAGAAATTATATAAATATTAAAACTTGTACCTTGAATAACGTTACGTTCTATAATAAAATTTTATTCTTTCATTTTCTTAACTATACTATGTTCGTAAATTCAGAGGAGTCAATACATAAGCCAGAATTACATTGGAACAATTTTTGAACTTACCGTTAGTTGGCCGACAGTGATCGTATTATTTAGACGTCCAATTCTACTTTTATTCGGTTATTGTTAGATGCGATTTCGTGCAATTGTCTGTTAGATTTTGTGTATTTCTACTGTCTGCCATTATGAAAAGTTAATAAAACACACACTTTCTTTTGAATATTTGCAATCACTTTTAAAAGAGATAAATGTAATACATTTTTAATTTCTAACCATATTTTTTTTTTGTTTATTAATAACTATTTAATTTACTACTATTTAACAATCAAATAATTTGGAGAAACTACAATATAATTTAAACTAATTTTATTGATAAATGCCCCAAACGGGGGCGTTTCCTTGGCGGTGAAACTACAGTACTTGTCCCCGGATTTGAATACATTCAAATTGAAGTGATTAATTCACCTTGCTGCACTTCTATAAAAAAAACTGTTTTTTATATGGTTAACAAACAATAAATGACTTTTTAAATACTTTAAAATCGACACCTGTCAGCTGTCACACATGTAAATATTAAATCTGGTGCAAATACGGCAATTTACACTGTGTAAACGTGTCTCGCAAGTAGCCAAGCAGTGAACGAATTTTTTAAGTGAGAATTTTAATTTACTCCTCCGAATTTACGAACGTAATATACTATAAGTCACATACTAGCCTGGATACAAAGTTCAAATTACATCTTTATCGGAAAAATATAAAAGTAAAATGTAGTTAATGTAGCACCTACACTACATTATTTAAACATTGATTCATTTAATGTACACAAAAAGAAATTATGAGAAAAATGTGGTATAACAGACAACTATCGTGAAAACTTCAACAAAACATTTCAAAAACAAAAATTTGTTTTTGAATCGCTATAGAAAGAAAAAATCAGTTATCGACCTAATATGTACAGTTTAGGTCAGATAAATGTAGTACAACCTTAAATTTCTGTTATGTCAAAATTTTGAAATTTTCCTATTCTGTGTCAACCCACTGAGTTATCAAATGTAATTTAAAGGTATATAATAAATCAATAAGTTAAAAAGTAAAAAAGTCTATGATGTCAGTAAGTTTTTGTGTCATATACATATAATAAATTATTAAATGAAAAGTTGATTTTGACATTAAAAGGTAAAACTACACCATACAAATTTATTGAAAATAGTTTGTACTACATTTATCTAGCCTAGCATATCAACGGGAAAGTACATAAAGCTAAAAAATTATTGAAGTTTAGATTGTATTAACAAATATTTGGCAATCTGTGGGAAACATAAATATACAAATCATCGTATGGCTTCATTATATTTGGCAACTTCACTAGAGAACTCTTATAATGACCTTACTAGGCCGTATCCAAAACTGCATGTTTCTGTGATAAGCGTAAATGCAGATTTTGCGATTAGTATAAAATGAGCCATAATTTAAACTTTTCGATTGCTATAAATTACAAATATCAAAATAATGGAAAAGAAACCGATATCTGCGCCGGTTTATTGCCATGTACATATCCATTTAAAGCACTCTACCTTGTTGTTGATAGCGCATTAAGTGTAATGATAAGGCCGAATGCAAATTCTCCTGTTCATCAGTAAGCAGTCGAGGAATCCACTGAGCAATATTTTTTGTTAATTTTAAATTTGTAATGGAAATTTAGCTTTTGCAAGACTACAGACTGGTTCAAATGAAACACGATTCGAGCAAATTGTTCCATTTACTATTAATGTATACGTTTAGATAATTTGGATATCAGCAAGCGTTGAAAAAAAAAAAAAAAATAGTAATAAAGAAATTTATAAAATTCTTTAATGATTTAAAATTTTGTTTTATGAATACAGAATGAATACAAATTTTAAATACGTGTAGCAAAATCGAGCTCAGATATGTAGAAAAGCAATGAATCTAGTTAAAAATAACCATTTGTTACATTCTATTTATTTTTGTATTTCTATTTAATCATTTCTTTATTGATATTAAATGAGATTGTTTAACATATTTTAAGTTTTGTTGATTAATAGGATTTTTCATAACGCTTGCTGATATCTAAATCAATAAACATATAAGTTAAAATTAAGTGGAAAGGTAATTGTTTTGTTGGAATCGTGTTTGATTTAAACCAACTCGTAAAAGAAACATTTACAAATACAGAATTAAATAAAAACAAATTAAAAAAAGTTTGCATAGAAGAAAAAAACAATTAACAATCATGAAAATTAAATTAACTATAATTATATGCAGTATTTAATTAAAGAACGTAATTAAATCAATTGCTAAAATTGACACAACATATACATCATCATGTGACGATGACTAACTACAGGTAATAAATAGTTGATCAAAGTGGTTTTGCTTTCAATCATTATTTTCACATAAATATAATTATCACGTGTAAAGAAGCTATAATTTTGAATGGTCAAGTTGCAATTCGAGGAGCGGCGTTGCTTCATCAGCATCACGTGAATATATTTTTAGAATTCGCGTAGATATCCACTCATGTGACGGAAATAGTGGTCCCAAAACTGTTATTTGTATACAATTATTTGTAACTTGTTTTGATACCTTTGCGAAATTCGTTACGTGAGAAGGGAAAACCACATTCTCCTTATCGATTAAATAAACACCAGATAATTATTCATAATCAAATATTTATTTTTTAGTTTTTTCATTTTGTTACGAAAAACAAGTTATTGTTCTAATATACAGTTAATATACAATTACAACAATTAATACTTATTTCCTTGTCTATTACAAAAACTGATTGTTGTTTAGTTGAAAAATAAAAGTATCAGCTACAATAATATTGAATTTATAAGTAAGTGTATGCCTGTAGTCAAATCCAAATATGTTTTTCGACGTTTTGAGGAAAGCAGAATTTTTTATAAAGAATAACTTTTTTTGTAAAACGCATATTAAAAAAGTATTTCCCCTTTGTAATCCCATTCCGGGACACCTGTATTTGTTGAAAGGATATTTTATTTTATTAAAAGAACTATCCTAAAATCAGTTATTTCAGCTCGTAAACATTTTAAATGTTTGGCTGAAATATGTGCAAGAAAACTCAATAAATATATGTACAGTAAACATTTTGATAAGGATCTTTCTCGTAATATAAATGGGAAAGAAGAATTGTTGTGTGAGAAGTTGCATCATAGGAGTCTGGCAGAGAAGAATAGAAAAAAAAAAATGGAAATTTTTATTTTTTGCGAAAAAAAAAATATTTAAAGCTCGCTATGATATGATAATTCATTCGCCTCAAAAATGTCATTTCGAATTTGAAAAATATGTGTAAATAAATGTTCTGTATTCTGCTTCACATCTTTTTGTTCTCAAAATATATACCAATTGTCTTAACATATATCCAGTTGGCCTACACATATCCTTCCACAGACACAAGTTCCTTCTTAACAATACTCAATATTTCATAAAAAAATATCGTGTATAAGGGTTGATTTTTATTGAAATAAGGTAATTTGGAGATGGTGAAAGAACAGAATGGCTGGCATAAAAATGGAGAAAGAATTGAAAAGGTGAGATGTTGGAACTGAAATGAGAAGACCACAGAAAGAAACAAATTTCAAAGAATTTGTTTTGTCAAATGTTGAATTGGGAGAAGATCGTTGCATATAATGTAAGCGCAGAGAAAAAATATAATTGACTAAGTAGTCAAGAATTGGAAGGTTAGAAAGAGCGAAATGTGTACAATGTAATATTTGTGAGAGAAAAAATGGGTCAAATATAAAATTTAGAAGATTATATAGACTAAATAAGTACCATTTTTATACCAATATTTGGAAAGACCCAATATGTATATAAAATAAAGCTCAAATAATAAACTCCTGGACAACATTAACGCACTACCATGTATTTTCACTATATTTTTCAAAGTATCAGTATCTGTATTCCGTATATAACATTTTTTAGATGGCTTTGGAATAAGATTCATCTTAAGTGTCAAAGGATTAATTATCAAATATCTGCTAGTTGTCAGCAATATTGCCTAGATTAATGATCAGTAACATTCATTGCATAAAAATCGGTACTCCATAAAATGGAAAAATTTGATTTTTTTACCCTAATTTTCTTTGGAATTCATCAATAAGTCGCATGGTTAGATGAGATTGGTTCTTATTCCCGAAGACAAGGTCAAGGGCGAAAAAGGTCAACTAACGAACGAGATGAAGCTTTTCTCAGACTACTTGTTCCGAGAAACAGGACCGCTACAAGGTCAGCCCTGAGAAACGAACTCGAAGCAGTTCGAAATGTAGTAATTTCTTCTCGAACAGTCAGAAGGAGGTTGAATGAAGCACAACTGAAAAGCAGGACGCCAGCTACTTACCGGAGAACACAGAGTAGCTAGGCTCAGATTTGCAAGGGATCATTCCAATTGGATTATAGACGATTGGAAATAAATATTTACGGATGAAACAAGAGTCAGTTTAAAGTCTTATGATGGACGCGAGGGGGTCTGTAGAAGACGAGGAGAACGGTATTCTAGTTGCTGTTTTGTTCAAAGGGAGCCATTCGGAAGAGGCTTACTAATGTTTTGGGAAGGGATTTCTTTTGACGATAATACAGTGTTGGTACCTATTCGTGGAAGAGCAATGAATGCAATTTATTATCGTAATAACATTTTATGTTATTATTTATGTTATTATTTTATGTTATGCCATTGCTCCATTCGTTAGTGAGAATTTCCTCCTTCCTCCATGATAATGCGGGGCTTCATGTTGCCAGAATAGTACTAGACTACCTAAATGAGGTTCTTAATCCGGTAATGGATTGGCCATCTAGAAGCCCAGATCTAAACCCCATAAAACACCTATGGGATAAACGCAAACGAGCAGTTAAGCGCCGAACACCTGCTCCTACGAATTTAGCAGGGCTTGAAGAAGCCGTTCTTACTGAATGGGAAAATATTCACCAAGAAGTAATTCAAAATTTGATTAACAGTATGCCGGGAAGAATACAATTTTTCATATTTTCTAAAAGTTTACAAACATGGTGCGTTCATTTTCTCTAGGAGTTTAGTTTTAAATAATGTTAACCATAAACTGTATCGTATATAATTTTCATGGCATGCATAAAAATGTTAGAGACATTTACACCATCCTAGATATTTTAAAATCAAGACAAAACTACTGAGGCAAAGTCGTAAATATATTTAACGAGATGTTAATTTACATTACAATAAGTTTCTTTTGTACAAATTATTTTACTCGCCAGGCACCTTGTAAAGTAATAAAATGGTTATTTTAGATTTCTGAAAATGTAATGAATATTTCATTAAATCTATATTAATATATTATAAAATTTAATATCCCCTAATTATTTTTAGTTGTTCATAGTATCGACAAACAAAATACCATATTTTTTGAGTGAAACACAGTTGATTTATAACAGAGTTAAACCGTTATTCTAACTTTAAAACGTATAGTCCACTGCAAAATCATTTATTAGGATTTTTTTTTAAATATTCAAATGAAAGTTGTTTTATTGGACATTGGTCATATTCTGACGTATTTTTCCGAGAAACTATTACGTCAAGTGAATTGTGACGCTATTGTATTTTTTTCAAAAGCAATTAATTATATTAATTTCTTGAACGCACATGATTTTTAAAAATATATGAGATGAGAATATTATTAATATTTGGAAAACAAGGCACTATCCAAAAATGTTATGACATCTCACTTATCACAGAAAAATCTTTATAGCGATAAATCAGTTTTAAGGATTTGCAATAAAAATATAATACAAGTTATCTTGTATTCAGGAGGTCATTTACGTCTAAAGGAGACGTAAATTGATATTTGAATTAACATTTAATTTTGTTTATTTTTTTGCGAATTAAGAAAATGCTGCTTATAAAATTTTATTCTTAGTAATGTTTCGATATTCTTCCATCTATATGACTGAAAAATTATAGGTCCTTAATAAGCAAGTGTTGTTTTGCTTTCATTTTGCGTTTGCTCTGATGAAGACAGAAAAATGTCGAAACGAAACTAAGAATAAAATTATAGGCAGACCCTGTATTTTCTTAATTAGATATCGCAATATTTCATTTGAAAGTATTACCATGATTAGAATTTTTAAGTTATTTCTTTAATAACAAAATAACCTGTCTAATGAACATTTCTATCCAAATAATAATCCACAATCAATATTTCGGAAAATTTTAATGCCTTTAAATAAGACTGCAAAAGTGAAAATATCAGAATAATTTCATTGAGATGCTTTTAAATACGCTTTTCCAGCGAATTTTTTTAGCATAAACGTGTGATCAGTAGAATCACACTGTAAATATATTATTGAAAAACTAAGATAAAAATGTGTACTAAGTTCTTATATTTCAGTTATACAGTCTGTTCTACAAAACGGGCCCAAGACAATAGCGACTTCAATTGTGATTTAATCCACCAGCAAATAAATATATATTATTAAATGGGACAGCCTGGGCTACAACTTGGCGAAAAACCGCTAACTGAGCAATTTTGTAGAATTTTGATCTGTAGAGGGGACCTCTGCTCGAAAAAGAAATTTCATGTACATATAAAAATAGCGGTGTTGTTCTGGGGTGGGGTTCTGGAGTGGTACATGGAAAAGCTATTCACCCTAAAAAAAAGGATAAACAATTCACTGATAAAATCACTGAACATAAGTCTCGAGAAATAAGTTTTCAGAAAATGTTGAATGGGTTGATGACGCACGGCAAGCCTTAAGTTGGCAATGAATGTAAATAATAATGCCAAAAATTACTATTTATTTATCGTTTTGAGTGTATCTGTATATACCTTCGACATTTGTCAGTTAATAAATACTATACTTATTTTTCATTGTGTTGTTAGAATATTATTACTATACTATGTTCGTAAATTCGGAGCAGTAAATACATAAGCCAGATTTATATTCGAACAATTTTCGAACTAACCATTAGTCAGCCAACACTGATCGTATTATTTAGACGTCCAATTCGACTTTTGTTCGGTTATTGTTAGATGCAATTTTGTGCAATTGTCTGTTAGATTTTGTCTTTTTTTCCTTTCTTGAGCGTGCAACCAATTAAAACGCAAATTGTGCAATAAAATATATTTATTACGACACACAATATTAAAAAATATAAAGATGTGTTTCGTAACCTTCGTAATAAATATATTTTATTGCACAATTTGCGTTTTAATTGGTTGCACGCTCAAGAAAGGAAAAAAAAATAAGTATTCTATCAACTAAGAATTTGACACTAATAATGTTAGATTTTGTGTATTTCTCCTATTTTTATTGATACATGCCCCAAACGGAGGCGTTTCCTTGACGGTGAAACTATAGTACTTGTCCCCGGATTTGAATACATTCACATTGGAGTGATTAATTCACCTTGCTGCACTTTACTTCTATAAAGAACTGTTTTTTATTTTGTTAATAAACATTAAATGACTTTTTAAATACTTTAAAATCGACACATGTCAGCTGTCACACATGTAAACATTAAATACCGGAAATCTGGTTGCGAATAAGGCAATTTACATTGTGTAAACGTGTCTCGCAAGTAGCCAGTGAACGAATTTTTTAAGTGAGAATTTTAATTTACTCCTCCGAATTTACGAACGTAGTATAGAACATAATTTTAAAAAATCAAATCAATTTAAATAATAAATAAATCGGATATCGATCTCTAAGCAACATGCCTGTCTTTTCCTGATTTGTATGTTTAAAATTGACAGCTTATAACAACAACTGTGTGCTACGTATATAAATAATTAGAGCGAGTCATTCTACAGTATTGTTTTTCCATGCTTGGCTATTTTAATTGGTAAATTGTTGTTCTTTTCAAGGTGAATGAACTAATATTAGTCTTTAAATAAATTATTACAAAGAAACATTTGTTGATGCACTAAAAACCTAAAGTATCAAAATGATTTGCCGGGCAGCGTCGACTTGCATGCTATACATATGGAGTTATAACAAATGCGTTACTCAAGTCTCAATAATCGAACGCCAACTTCAGCTTTGATTCTGGCTTGGAGATTTGCAAATAGCAAATTGTCAATCACTTCAAGTGCGAGTCGAATTGATAAATTGAACTTGAATGAATTTAAACGCCTAAAAGGGCAAAAGGAAGGGGATAAAGAAAAGAATGAATTTAAAAATCAATGTAGATTCCCGTCTTTTATTATTATAAACTGTGCAAATGGGTCACGGTTAGTATGTGATAACTAGCTTACAAATATATCTTAATTGTATCGAAGAATTGTATCGAAATATGCATCTAATAAACACATCGTTAAATACTTAAGAGTATGCAGAAATAATGGTCTTTTCCACAATAAATCCAACAATGCACAATAAAAATACGTAGAATTCGATTTTATTTTATTTTATTTATTTATTTATTTTTTTCAATAATTATTGACGTGATTAATTACAAAAAAGGACAAAAACAATATATTTTAAAAATAACTTTTTTAGTAAAATTTATAATTCTTTTGATTTCCTATACATTATTACTAAATATCATTACTAATAATAAAATAATATAATAAGAGGAAAAAAACTAGCAATATAAAAGGTATTAAGCTAAAGATCTCGTTGGAAAAAGTGACAGATTATATCATGGATATGACCGTAAACAAAGCCCTAGGCAACGACAATATAAGGATACGTGACATCAAAACCTTTGTTGAATATTTTAAAAATCCAGTCACACAAATAATAAACGAATCAATAAATACTGGATTAATACCGCGCGATATGAAAAAGCAATCGTAAAGACAATCTACAAAAAGGGAAAGCACAACAAATACGAAATTACAGACCAGTTTTTCTGTTACCCGTCACAGACAAGATCATGGAAAGATATATTTTCGAAATTTTGTGGAATTATATTAAAAAGTTTAACATCCTCGCTGAGAATCAATATGGGTACCAGAAAAACAAAAGTTTTGCGAATCTAATGAACTCAAAATTAAATCAGTACATGCATATCGTATGTATGTTTATCGAGTTTTCCAAGGCTTTTGATATTATAAGTCACAGCAAGTTAATTGAAGTCCTGGAGAAAATTGGAGTGAGAGGACATATGCGACACTGGTTTGTGAACTATTTAGAAGATAGAAGGGGTGTTTCTCAGGGGAGCATACTGGGACCGCTCCTCTACTTGATATATGTCAAGGAGTTGAAGAACTGTTTTTCTAAGTGCAAATATGTCCTATATGCTGACGATATAGTAATCATATCTATACACAAAGATCTCGAGGTGGCTAGGTGTAACCTTCAGGACGAATTCTTCAATTTTCAACGGTGGGCGCACGATAAGGATCTTGTGATTAACCAAAAAAAAAACAATGATACTTCACATCTCGTCGCCACATGCAAAAGACAACACGTCGATTAGAATAATCTACCACTCGTCAACATGTATTCACAATCCAGGTGACCGACCAATAGAAAATTGTAACTGCAGCGCTAAAATAGAGATAGTAGAGAACTATAAATATCTTGGAGTGGAAATCGATACACTTTTTGTGGAATTCACTAATTGTCAAGCGACTAAGTCACTTTGCAGGACAATTTTACTATTTAACGATCCAACCCCTTAAATAGTAAAATTGTCCTGCAAAGTGTCTTAGTCGCTTGACAATTAGTGAATTCCACAAAAAGTGTCTATCGATTTCCAAATGACTCTTTAAAAAAATTTATTACGCACTTGTGGAGTCTGTTTTAAGCTATGGTATCACAGTGTGGGGAAACGCATCAAACTCTCATCTGAGCCGTTTTCAGCAGCTACAAGATAGAATAGTAAAGCACATGTTGCCATCAAATGTTGCCATCAAATGTGACCATTGAAGAAATGTATAAAACCTTGCAAATTTTGACCATCAAAAAGTTATACACCTATAAGATGATAATTAATAACTATTTCAGCAATACAGATAAGGAAAAAATCATAGGACAGTACGGGACCAGAGCAGAATACCGAGATCTAACAACAAATATGGCTTAAGAACGTGGAAAGTTAAAATACTTACGATTTTTAATAAAATCCCAGTTGAGATAAAAAAACCTGAACAGTACGTTCAGGTTTTTTTATCTCAACAAGCAAAAGAAAAAACACGGGCATGGTTGATACAAAATGAATTTAACACCACAAAAAACATACGATTAGTTTATAAAAGCATTTTCTCCCACTGATAAACCCGTTTGGGTTTAGTGGCGCAATTAAAAATAAGGATTAAGGATTCAAGTTTAATCTTTGGAATTATATTACATCACATCAACTTAGCAATGTATAGAAATCTTAAATCTTGATTAAGTTATATTTTACTGTTAATTAATATTAGTAATGGATTGTTTTTGTAAGTAGATAGATAATTAATTAAAAAATAAAGACAAATTCAACTCGAAAAAAGCAAAAATAGCATTGCTAGGAAACAGGTTAAAACGGTATAACATAATCTATAATAGAATATTTTATAAAAAAAGTATTTTACAAAAGTTAACGGACAGTATAAAGAACTACCGTATAAGAAAAATGAGTCTCGCGCATGAGAAACGAAAAGCAATCATTATGAGGAAGTGGTACGTCCAAAAATTAAAGAAAATAGGTGTAGTGAAACTGAAACTATTTACAATTACTACAATTAGAATTAGAAATATGGAAAATGTGTATGAGCAATTGGAAAACGAAAATTACATCTCGATATCAATCACAAACAAATCATAATTAATGAAATAACAATAAATTTTGGTATGTTTCCCGGATATTCGTTAAGCCCATTGTAGTTCTTTCTAAACTTTAATCAATTATCGACAGCTTTATAGATATTGCAAATGCCAGACGCATTGAAGACGAGCGACGATACATACCTATAAGTTTATTCATTTGTACATACATAACTTGAAATTATGAACAAGATCGTAGCCGTAGCCTATCATTGAAATAACCACATATAAATATGAAGTAGTATGGTACCTAGAGGACGAATTTGCTATAAAATACGTAGGATACTAGTGTCAAGATAAATAGGGTCAAAAAAGTTTTAAGAACTAAACTTAATACATATATAGATTTGTCCAAAGTACAACTTACGCAGAATACGATATATGGTTGTAAGAACACAATATGAGGGACAAAGAATATGAATAAGAGCAAACTTAAGAATGAGGAAGATACAGAGGTCAGAAATACAGTCGAGTTAAAAGAACGATGGCTTTCAAAACCTTTACATGGCAAATGTCTTCACGCATTCTCAAATGCTTGTTCAGAAATATGTAGCTGAGGATATCTGTACTACGAGACGAAAGGCGCTTTCGCTATCCAAGACATTGTGATAGCACTCAAAAACCATCAAAAGTATATTCACAAGATCCGACAGGATTATGCGTAAAAATCGAAAAATTTCAGTTTTTCAGGATATCTCGAAGTCATTGTTTTTTTTTCCTAATTCCAAGACAAATCTTTGAGAATCGTTCTAATTTATTGAATTTAAACTAGAAAATGACAGTCAATGTCTTGTTAATAATAAAAACAATAACTCTTCATTTTAAAATGTTCACATTACGGTTTAGTAAAAGCTTCTCCTGTCAAATCATAGATAAATGTATTCTGTATTTAATTATATCTTGACGTTTATTTATGGACAACGTAAGGTGCGTTATGCAAGAGTCACGAGCACAATTGAAATAAATGACATACATACTTAGGACGAGCGGTATGAACCTATTGCTGAAAGGTTAAATGTACAATCATCAGGCTGCTGTATATTTATGCGTTGAACGTCACTCAATCGCTGTTTGTTAATGAAAACTATTAATAATTCCCTTCGCCCGTTGTTAAAAATTGTCATGAATGACGTAATTTGGCGCACATGAGGAAGTCACGTCATTAGTACAGCGTAAATATAGTTGTTATAAAATCCAGATGTAATCGCGTCGGTGCAGTGGTTTCATATGAAATTGCACGTCAACCAAATATTTTACTTTTAAATGATGCTATTATAAACCTTTAATTTCTACGTCACAAAGTATATTTTATGTATTATCATTGAAGATTATCGACTATCGTTGTAAATAAGATCTTTCATACAGAACAACCTTAAACCTTAACATATCAGAAAATGTCCAACTGCAAAAGATTAATCAACGTATTTTGTTGATATTGACAGAAACAAACAAACACCTAGCAGTACACTAGTATGTTTCTTGGAAACTTCCTAACATTCTATTTATAGATTTAACATTTAATTTTTATTTACCTTGAATCTTAAGAATACACGTCGAACATTCTGGTTAGACTTGAAATATTTTCTATAGTGAAAAACAGGTTAATCAGTAACAGCAATTAAAAAATAAATAAAAAAACGATTAAAGAAAAATATAAGCAGTTAAATAAAAGTACAGAACTGAGGAACAAGATAAACACAACTCATCCTATTTCGAAATACTTGCAAACTTTCTCCATATCAAATGATTTTTCTTATTCATTCAAGTTTCTTCTGTAAATGAAGAAAATTAAAAAAATAATCTTACAAAAACATGTAACATTGTAAACAGTTTGTTGAGCTATAAAAATCGACGAAATTATTTCCCTTTAACAACTTAACATGTTTACATATTTTAAGAACTGTAAATACCATACAAGAAAAAAGTTCTGAAGATGACGAGAAACGGAGCCGAAACGTCTCCCATTGGATACATAATCCTTTCCAGAACGCCCAATTCATGCAAAAAATGCCATAAAAAAGGCATGTCCGTATTTGAAAAAATTAAGTCGCTCGCTACTTCGAGACGAAACGTCATCCAAATTACAAATATCGCTTGACAGATCGTGAAAAGTGGAATAAAACAGTTTTTTTGATATCTTCGATAGTAAACAAAGAAAAATTTTATTTTTAAATATCAGTTTTTCAAAAAAATTCGAGGACGAAACGTGACGAGGTATGCTTTTAGTAAAGCAATAATAGTCCAGTCATTTGGCGCTCAAAAAGGAGGTTACCTGTGAAGTTTTAGGGTACTTTTGAAAATTGGTATATTTATAAATTTTGACGTGCTCTTTCCGAATTTTTACTTTGCCACCTCTTTCTTTCCGGAAGTAGCCGCCATATTGGAAAAATGGCGCTCCAAAACAGTTTTTCGACGATATTTCCTTTCCGACTCACTTTACGGTGAAAATAGTTATGTAATAAATTAAACTAGAGAACATTTTCTATAATTTATGTAT
>JAFFZR010025680.1:0-16039 GCA_018397195.1 Lethrus apterus | reverse complement strand
TACTTACTATTCCTAAATAAATTTACTTCAAAGGTATTACGTCAATGGTATTACTATCATATATCTTATTTTGTCTAACACAGGTTTTATGATACTGAATTACCTATAACTCCAAAAGAATTAACTTTAGCTATAGGGAATGTTATACGCAATCGAAAAAGAATTTAAAACTTGATCAAATGGCATAACAATATACAGGATGTTCCATTTGAAAAAAACGAGTTTTAGCCTTTTAAAGATGCTACAATTCATTATCAATTTTGAAACACCCTGTATAATATAACGAGGATATTGGTATTGACTGTTTAACTTGAAGCATTGTTACCATTATGCCAACGAATCGTTACAAAATCGTCGATAATAAAAACATTATTAATTTTTAAAGAGAATTAAACTAAATTAATTTTTTTTAACTAAAAGTGGATTATCTCGAAAACCGCTCAATTTTAGTATGGAGTCTGTAGTACAAACTTTCCCTATTTTGTTCCGGGGAATCTGAAAATGCGATATACAGAGTGTTCCATTTAAAATAACAAAGTTGTATAACGTACAGGCAAAACTAAACAGCCTGTATATTTCAGAATAATTTTATGGTGTAGAGTACTTGACTCCAAACAACTTTTACTTGAAACATTTTTTAATAAAGTGAATAGGTAAGACACGTAATAGACCGACCCCAGATAGTTGGCACACCCGGTATATAAGTACCGACATAATTTTAGCACTGATATAATAGAACATAATTATAACATGAGGCAGCAGAATTACTTATTACCTCCTAGGCACAAAACAAGTAAGTTTGAAAAAAGCCTTGATTATTTCGGCTGTAAACTATATAATGAATTGCCTAACGAACTTAAAATAATCGACAGATTTTCTGTATTTAAAAAAAAATAAGAAATGTTCTATTAGATATAAATTGTTATTCCGTTATCAATTTCCTTTCTTATAGTCTGTATGCAAAAATTTGTTAAGTAATCTTAAGTATCCGCTCATGTTTCGTTTATTGACTTGTTCCATGTGTTACTTTTATACATTTGTGGAATAAATAATATCTTATTTTATCTTATCTTAGCTATTACTTATTTATCTTAATAAAATTACAAAAAATTAACTTTGAGATGCAACGTTCAGATTAGATATGTGAGCTTCTATTGAAATTTCAAACATCTTTTCCCAGTAATACTTATACTTTCCTTTCAAATAAATGGTACTTTAATCTTAACCAAATTTCACGTTGTCTCGTTTTCTAAGCACCCTGTATGTTATTTCGAAATTTTGATAGTCGCTGAGGACTTGCTAGATGGAACACAACTTTTTATGAAGAATGACAGTTCTTCCTAAAATGCGAAAAGTTTACAAGTATAGTTAGGTCCATCCGGGGACACAATGTATAAACATATGTATTAGAAATTTGTATGTGAGCTTTAACCACACAAATGAAAAATGTAAGGCCACATTTTTCGAGTTGAAAATATAATGTGGCACTTAAATATTTAACTGTGTAACATTTATTTCATTCCGAGTTGCAATATGATAAACCTACATAAAATGAGAAAGAAAAAGTTTTCTAATTATTTGAATACTGAGTTTCACATTCGCATTTGAATTTATCTAAACATTATTTTTTGTAATTATTACATCATTTATTTTTCGTTCATTCGTTCCATTTGTTCATCAATTTATAGTGTGGTGATAAAGTTTGGAACAAAATTCATAAAAGCGTTCTATAATGTTTTTAAGAAAATCGCTCGGGCAGGTCAATTTTTGTTTTTGAAATGCCGTCTTCTGACGTTAATTTTTTTGGAATGTCATTTGTTTTTGCACAATGACGTCATCATAATTTTTTTTAAATTACTACCCCCACATTTTTCTTCTGTTTTTAATAGACCTTCTTACTACTTAAACGGTGATGTAAAAATTGGTATCTTACATAACAATTTTTTTGAATAAATGACACACAAATTTTTTCTTTTAAACAAAAATTTTAATTTTTTGAAGAAAAAAGGTTATTTTTTTCAGAAAAGTAAAGTAAAGAATTAATTCGGTAATCACCACTTAAACATCAAGGAGGTCTATCAAAAGCAAAAGAAAAAAATAAGAGGTGTCATTTAAAAAAATCGATAATGACGTCATTGCAACTTAAAACTTCACTCTTCGTCTTAGATACATAAATTACTGTTATTTGCTTTAATTTAGAAAGTTTACGATTATTATTTTTACTAAATTATAACCACTGACCATCTGAAGTAAATGTGTCATTTATTCAAAAAAATTGTTATGTGAGGTACCAATTTTTTTACATCACTGTTTAAGTAGTAAGAAGGTCTATTAAAAACCGAAGAAAAAAGTGGGGGTCATTTAAAAAAATGATGACGTCATTGTGCAAAAACAAATGACGTCATGCCAAAAAAATTAACGTCAGAAGACGGCATTTTAAAAACAAAAATTGACCTGTCCGAGCGATTTTCTTAAAAACATTATAAAACGCTTTTATGAATTTTGTTCCAAACTTTATCACCACACTGTATAACTTTATACTTACTCTCTTACACTTTACCTTCTTCCTATATCCTCGATTCATGTTCGTAAATCTTACTTATGTCATTCAGGTCTTGCTTTTGTTACAATATCTTCAAAACGATCCTCGATGGGATATTAAATCGAAAGCTTTGCACCATTTATATCAATTAGCTAAACCTGGTGCTCACTTATGGCCAAGTGGTGCTGTAGACACTATTATTGATATAACATTACAAGCACGATCCCAAAAAGTTTTAAGGCTTGCACTAGGTAAGTAACATATATCATTATAAAAGCATATTAAATGTATCGTTTATCAGGAGTAATTCAAGTATTGGCAGAATCTCCAAAGATATGTTACGAACATCAATATCCTGATTCGAAATTGAGACAACTTTGCATAAAAAATAGTTACAGCCCCTTTCCATCAATAGCTGCGCAATCAATTCAGATTCTCACACAGATTTTATGTTATTGGTAAGGGGCTTTTCCCACTATGGTATCTGAAATTAAAAAATGTTTCATGTTTAAGTTACAATGAAAATTTAGAGAACCATGGAACTGATGATGTCATTTCATGTTTAGAAGCACTCATTCTTCTGTTAACCGTTTCTGAAGAAAAGTACCCCTATGAATTGAAATTAGCTTTGAAATGTGCTGTGCGCCTTTGTGATTCTAAAAGACAACATTGTGAAAAATTCGTCGATCTTCTCGGTTCAAGACTTGGCAGTATTGACAGTAATACATTAAAAGCATAAACAATTGCCTTCCTAACAATATTTTTATAGGTGATTGTATGATTGTAATTTGTGAAGCACTTGGTGCAATAGGTGGTCTAGAACCTGAAACTTTATTACCTTTACTTGATAATATTTTAATATTATTAATCGAGTTATCTAATATAAAAGATCCTACACAAGAACAAACACTTACCAAAGTCATGTTGTGCACCTTAGTGTTTCAGTGTCTTTGTAGTTACCAATGGAATACAGAGACTATTAGTGTTGTTCATAAAGTAATTGAGTGTAATAATTTGTGGGCTAATTATAGAATAGCTCGTGCTGCTGTAAGATATGGTCACCATAAAATAGCATTACACATTTTTAATGGACTAACGGAGCAAGTTAGTTCAGAACACTTGCACTTTTGGTTGGTATGTTTAAAAGAAATGTGCGAAGCTGAATCAAAATTAATACGTGATGGGAATAATACAAATGAATTAATTGATCGATTTGATTACGCCATAGTTCATTATAACAAAGCAATTGCAGCACTGAAAGCTGCCAGTACCCCATCACATAACTTACAATTTCAAGCAGAGTATATGCGTATAAGAGCCGAATTCTTGCAATGTCTTATACAATTAATTCACACTTGTAACATCTTGTGCATAGTCCCACCACCAGCTATTGCTTCGACAATTGTACAAAGTACAAGGGACGAATTTCAACGACATGGATACATTACTAATCAGATGCGTAAATGTGTAAAGGAATTTAAAAACTGCGGAGATTTATATTGGAAACTTTATCAGACTGCTTTCGATGCTGATCCTGCAACTCTCGAAAACATTCAAATGTATCGTATTTATGTGCTATTAATTCTTTAAAAAAATTTTTTTTTTTTTAGTTTACAGCAAATGTGTGTTCTCCTAGAACAATGTGTCGAAAATGTTTGTATACCAATTACTCACACTAAAGAAGATACAATACAATTTTTGTCAAAAAATACCAGACTTGAAACCCGACAGTTAGTGTTGGGATGTGAAAACGCAGCGAGAATTGCACAATCGATATCACAAGAAGTTGCTCATCAAACTATAACACATAATGTAATCACTTCCTTTTTCCGTTTGTACAATATTGCACTTATTTTCTAGCATGTGGAACTCTTAAAAGCCATTGTCGGTGTTTTGTCGAATACGTCCTTGTCGATTCCACGATTCTTTTTCCAAGTTTTACAATCTACTAGTGTTAAATTGGCTATTTCTCCACAGCCAAGAGTGATGGGTGAATGTATTAGTGTACAGTCAGGGTCTCAATTGGCAGTTAAGGTGGAAGGTGTGATACAACACGGTCAAAAACCTGGCTTATTTCGAAAAGTTGAAGGAGTCATTGTTACTGTCACATCTCAATTGCAGGCAAACAATAAAATTAAAGAAATAGATATGAAGGTAAATATACAGGATATTTACATTTATAGATGATTCTGGTAAATATTTTGATACTGTAATAATATTTTTATGTTGGGAAGTACAGGGTGGGCAATTTCTATGTTTTTATTGGGAATTTCGATAACCATAAGAGATACAAAAAGATTACCCTACCATTCTCGATTGATTTTTTAGAGAAAAATTCAATGGTGAAAACCAAAGTTGGCTATCGTCTTTGTTTTCGACTTATGCGCAAAAATTCGATTTTTTCAGTTTTTGTTTTATGGCTATATCTTGCTTATTTGGAAAAGTGAAGGAAAATAATGTCCACGTTCTTCAGGCACTTTTTTGATAAGAATGCAGTGGCGTTGTTAGTTTTTTGAAAAAGTTGAAAAAGTTCGAGTTGTGACATAAAGTTATAATTTTTTATATGGAACTCATAATTGGCCATGGCTTAAATAAAAAGATATTTTTTCCCTTTTCAACAATATACAGTCCGTTCTACAAAACGGGCCCGAGACTATAGCGACGTTAATTGTGATATAATCACCAACAAACCATATTAAATATATTATTAAATGGGACAGTCTTAGCTACAACTTGGCGAAAAAAATTCTTTATTAAACACCTTCATTTATTTGTTATGACGTCATCGCCATTTTTTTAAAATGTCAACCTATATTTTTTATTTGTTATTTCGTTATGATTTTTAATTCTGTTTTCAACGGTATGCAAATTTAAATAGGTTGCATAAGAAAAAAATCAAGAAAACGGCCTTACAATTTTAATAGAATGATCAATGAAATGAACAAATTAATCCAACTAATCCATGATACGGCAAAATTTTACTAACAAAAGTCGTTCATAATAAGAAATTTGTTTAATCACGGTTTGATCAAAGTAGGTAGATCTTTCTGAAATTTTGTATAGGGCCACAATTTCTTATTATGAACGACTTTTCTTAGGAAAAGTTTGCCGTATCATGCATTAGTTGGATTAATTTGTTCATTTCATTCATCATTCTATTAAAATTGTAAGGCCGTTTTCCGTGTTTTTTTTTCTTATGCAACCTATTTAAAATTGTATACCGTTGAAAACAGAATTAAAAATCATAACGAAATAACAAATAAAAAATATAGGTTGCCATTTAAAAAAAATGGCGATGACGTCATAACAAATAAATGAAGGTGTATAATAAAAAATTTTTTTCGCCAAGTTGTAGCTAAGACTGTCCCATTTAATAATATGTATGGTTTGTTGGTGATTAAATCACAAGTGAAGTCGCTATAGTCTCGGGCCCGTTTTGTAGAACGGACTGTATAGATGAAACCGTTTGTGAGACTCACTAAGGTTTTGTGGGACATTTTTGTTTCTTGCTTCATTAATTAAACTGAACAATTATCAATGTAGAATTTAACAATAATTACAGATAAGTAAATCATAAAAAAGTACAGAAATCTTTCTACTTGTTTATTCGAAACTTACGATAAAAGCTACGTCAGAAAGACGTCGTGGGACTTCGCCTATTAATTCATCAACTACTTTGTCACCTCACCGATCATCAAAAATCCTCCCGTCGAATGCGATGATATACGAGACGACCGATGATGTCGCATCGATGACGCGCCTAATATGATTTTATTGTTTGCTAGTCCCGGCAGCCCGCCGCATTGGAAATTCATCGAATTTCCGAAATTTTCAGAAAGCGACCGATAATTTGTCACACAGCAAAGCCATTATTGTTGTTTACTCCGACGATCGAAAAATGCGTCGTTTTAACGGCGCGGCGGGGAGAAAGGATGCATCAATCACGATATTGGTTGATAGATGAACGAGGAAATTAGGATCGGAACGAAAACGTTTGGGAAATGCGCCCGCGATACGTTCGATGTGAGGAAATTTACAATAAATTGTTTTTTTTTATAAAATCGCGTTAAGTAAAATAAAAATGAAAAATGATCTTTAAATGGAAAATAGAAAGTTGATCCAAATAGGTACATAAATTATTTTCAAAATTAAACTTCCTCAAATTTCCTCCAGGTGCCCATTTTCCCATCCATTATTTCCATCTGACATACCTCCGACTTTTTTGTAAAAAAAATTTTTAAATCTTCTTTCCGGAAGCAATGCCTACTTGAATTAACCATTTATTAATTATAAGTGATTTATTCTTTAGTTTTTTTTTTTTTTTTTAATTTTTAGCTGGTTGTCGTCAGCTATTTTTCACAAATTCTCATAAATTCTTAAACAACGTAGTGTTTCGTCCTGAAAAATCGCTCTCAACTTAACGTTAATATGACACTATATGGAAGTCAATTTTTCCGATAGAACCGCTGGCAACTGAAACCGGTTTACCGGTTAACCGGTTTATTGCTCCGCAATAAAATCGGTTTTTAAGTAAATCTGTTAATCGGTTTTGAAACCGGTTCTGAAATTAGTTTTGAAACCGACACCAAAAAATTATCCAGTTATTTAAGAATTTTAAATAAATAATTAGCTTTTTTGTTTTATTGCCTTTTTTAAATACTGATATTGAAAATATTTTCAGTCTTAGCATTCCAAAAGCAGCAGCCCTGAAGATGTCCCTTACGACTGTGGACGAAACGTTGGCAAATAGCAGCCAACAACGAGCGCGATTCCATCCAGGAAGCCAAGAATTTATTTCAATTGACAACGGCCGCGGAAGCTTACGATTTATGTTAAATATATTTTTATTTATTTTTTTTGAGAAATTTAAAAATTTTAAATCCCTCCCCCAAAGCGCAAGAAAAATATGTACATCGACATATTAAAAGATATTTTCGTCGTAATAAATATGTTTATTACGCTTACATTTTGTAATAATAATAATAATAATAATAATAATTTTTTAATATATTTGGGATTTTCTTAAGTTTTCAAAAGTTAAACAAAAATGTTTTTATTTTTTAAGAAATTTTTAATTTTTCAAATTTAATTAATTGTAATTTAATACGATTGAAAATACCCCTTTTCCCCGAAATGTAATAAAAAAATGCACAACGCTGTACAACAATGTGATAAACATTTTTATTCCTTTTGTATTTTATTAAAAATGTTGGTAATGTTGGAAATCGATAATGAAGTTAAAAAAATATTATATGAAAATCTTCAAAAAATTCATGAAAATCTTAAAGAAAATCCATTATCCCATCTTTTTTTTTCTTTTTACACACTTCGTATCAACATTCACATTTAAATACATGTGTTAGAAAGAGACAGAATATTAATATTTAATACATAGATGAAGCCGTTTGTGAGACTCAGTGGGGTTTTGTGGGACAATAATTACACATTAATAAATCATAAAAACGTACAGAAATCTTTCGACTTGTTTATTCGAAACTTACGATAAAAGACCACGTCAGAAAGACGCCGTGGGAATAATAATAATAATAATTTTTTAATATATTTGAGATTTTCGTAAGTTTTCAAAAGTTAAACAAAACGTTTTTATTTTTTAAGACATTTTTAATTTTCCAAATTAATTAATTGTAATTTAATACGATTAAAAATTACCCCTTTCCCGGAAATGTAATAAAAATATGCACAACGCTATACAACAATGTAATAAACATTTATTCCTTTTGTATTTTATTGGTTGGACGCTGAAGTATAAATAATATTTTTTAATTTATTTGGAATTTTCTCAAGTTTCCAAAAATTTAATTATATTAAGAAATTAATTAATTATTTATAATTTAATACAATCGTAAATGTCCCCCTCAAAGAATTACTTGTTTTCCGTTAACAAAAATTTAAGCGAAAAGTCCTCACGTTTATAAACGTTAAACTTCGCTAATTATCCCATTATTCCATTAAATACGTTCCAATTATTTAATTACGAAACGTTGAAATCATTCCTTTTAATTCGAAACAAGCAGCCGCAAGAAATACTTACGAACATTTAATTAACGTCGACCCAGTTCTTAATCCCTCCGTCATTTTCAACAAGAAGAAGAAGAACAACAAGAAGAAGAAGTCATATTAAAATTAATAATACTTTCTGATTACTTTAAAACTTTAATAAGAGAATAAGATCCTGTGTACGCGAAGTCTGTCTAAGGTTGAGGGGCGCAGATTACTTGATATGCAAACTCGAAGTCTCGTACTTAACTCCTCGCTAACTTTGTACGAAAGGCACTGTGTGTTGAGGGGGGGGGGAGGTATGCCAAGTCGAATGTGTAACTTAAACGAAAATTCGTCCTGGCAAGATACAATTAATGCAGTCAAACATAATTAAACTAAAATGTTCGCTGTACGCTTTAAATAAGACATTTAATTTGTGGTGTTTATTTTTGTTTATATATTTTGAAATATTTTTTTTTTTTTTGGACAAAGCAACTAATTCAATGGGGACGTTTTCTATTATATACTTGCGAACTTATTGAGATTTATTTCCAAGTCCGTGACGCTTCGATGTAAGTCACGGCGGAAAACCCAAGCGTTAAAGTAAAACATTTTATCACTGCGAAGTGGAATTTACAACGTCCAGTAGGTATAGACTTGCGAACTTCGTCCGAAAGCATGTTGCAACATTGCTGCTGTTTAAACGTTAATGAAATGCCCCTAAAATTTTCCGAACCATAAAGTTCGATTTTATTCATCCTTTGATGGGTTACGTAAATTCCGATGATAAGATTTTTGAAAATTCGTTCAAAAAAAAAAAAAATCAATGTCGTATCAACAAAAAAAAGATAACATTTATTTGTGTTCTTTTAAATTTTTTTTTAAATTCGCAGAAATAATCTAATTAACTTAGCGTCTGTGCTCGAACTTTGTAGGCTTCTACTGATTGATATTAAGTCCAATATTAAAGGACATTTTCAGAGTTAATGCAAATGGCTTAAAATATCGGCAATTAGAAGTTTGCAGAAGCTTTTAAAGCTCTAAAAATTTGAGAAAGTCATAGAAGTCCATGAAAACCCAAAGAAGCCTACAGAAGCCATAGAAGGCCACAGTAGTCTTAGAGGATCACAGAAACCTTAGAAGATGAGAGTAGTTTTACTACAGTAGCCTTAGTAGCCCACAGAAGCTTTTGAAGCCCATTGAAGCTTTATAAGCTCACAGAAGACTTGGATTCGCATATAAGCATTAAAAACCCACAGAAGTCTTGGAATCTTACAGAACCTCAAAAACCTACAAAACCCTGCAGAAGCTTACAGAACTCAGAGCAGCTTGAAAAAACCTTAGAAGCCTTTTTCAAAAAGTTATAGAAGTCCATGAAAGACCACAGAAGCTTTAGAGCCCACTGAAGCCCACAGAGGCTTTTGTAGCTTACAAAAGCCTTAGAAGGCCACAGTAGTGTTAGAAGACAACAGAAAACTTAGAAGATCAGAGTAGACTTACTACAGTAGCTTTAGAAGCCCACAGAAGCTTTTGAAGCCCATTGAAGTCTTATAAGCTCACAGAAGTCTTGGATTCCCATATAAGCATTAAAAACCCACAGAAGTCTTGGAATCCCATAGAACCTCAAAAATCTACAAAGCCCTGCAGAAGCCTAAAGAACTCTGAACAGCTTGAAAAAATTTAGAAGCCTTTTTCGAAAAGTTATAGAAGTCCATGAGAAACCACAGAAGCTTTAAAGCCTACTGAAGCCCACAGAGGCTTTTGTAGCGCACAAAAGCTCTAGAAGGCCACAGTAGTCTTAGAAGACTACAGTAGCTACAGTAGCCTTAGAAGCCCATAGAAGCTTTTGAAGCCCACTAAGCTCACAGAAGACTTGGATTCCCATATAAGCACTAAAAACCGATAGAAGTCTTGGAATCGTACAGAATTTCAAAAATCTACAAAACCCTGTCCACAGAACTCTGAGCAGCTTGAAAAAACCTTAGAAGCCTAAGAACTATACAAACCTATAGAAGTTTACAAAAACATGTTTAAGCTTGGAAAACAGCATTGATTGAAGCTTTTCAAACGCAGAAAACCAATAGAAAGAAACCTGGATATTTTTCCTTGAAAATGGACAAAACATCGTTCAATAAAATCACAAAAAGCGCGGCACGTACTGAAAGATTTCCATGGATTTTTTTTAAAATTAACAAACCCAACCTAAAAAGTCCAAGAGGGTGAGTTAAGTTGGAAACAAAGATATGTTTCAGTTGAAAGGTTTAAAATGTTGCGAGAAAGATTAAAACTGAAAAAATAAGGAAAATCATGCATCCGGAATGGTTTTAAATGCTCTATTTTACGAGAGAAAGGTTGACGTTGAGGTTGAAGTCGAGGTTGAGGTTTCTTACAAAACTGTTAATTCTAATGTAGATCTTTATTAATAACCCTTTGCCTGATATATCAGAATTTCCCATAATGTAATCCTTATAAGTGTTTCGTTTCACAATTTTCCTATCTCTTTTCTACATAAATTTTTCTGGTGTTTAATTCATGTTGTTTTTTGCAAAAGTAGTCAAACTCCCTCATTAATCTTCTCAAGGTCTTCTTGTTATGGTAAGATATGGTCATTGGAAATGGTTTCCTCTTTCAATATTCCTTCAGACACCATGGTTTATTTTTCCCAACGTTCTTGGCAATGTTTTTCCCAACATTCTTGATAAAGTTTTTCCTTGAAAGTTTTTTTTTGTGGTTTTTCTCGCTTACGACCATTTAATTCTTGCTTGCTTTCTTCAACGTTGTGTAATTTTACATTGTCAATTCCAAACGCGATTTTCGTAAATTATTAAATTTCTTCACAATTTTTCCAACACGTTATTATAAATTGTCAAAATGAGGAATCAAGATAAACTTTATGTACACTTCAATCGATCTGATATCTTTAAGATGTTATAATTTAATTAAAAAAAAATAATAAAAAAATAAATCTAATTTGATTGTTTTTTGATTTTTGTCTTTTTTAATATAAAAAGTCATGTCTCCCATATCCCAAATGAAGGACATGTTTCCCTTCTTTCGAGACTCTTCCGACTAACCTTATTATTTATATTAAGGCGCTGCGGGTTTCGTACTGAAGAAGTTCGCAGGAACTTCTAAATTTATTCCCATCTCGGCGGAGCCGGGCGAAGTTTCGATTGAGGGGGATAAAAGTAAAGAAGCCGAGTTAATTCATTATTCAGAAAGCGAAATACCTTGGAAGGAATATAACCTTGTTGAACGCTAACACGACTGTAACATCAGCTTAATCAATTTTATTATCCTTAGGAAATACACCTATTAAGACAGTCGCCGTTAATTAGCACTAAACTTGTAGTTTCGTCAATTTAATTATGCTGTTCTTTGCCGTCGTTTCTAATTAACCGAAGAGATCGGAGACTCCTTTGACGATAACATTTATGTCGATAAATACAAATTTGGAATTTTATTGTCAATTTTGTCATTGTTTATTATTTATATTGTATACAATTACTACAATCAACCGTGGACAGTTACACCTCAAAAGCATTAATCGTTCCACGGAGGGGCTGCACTGACGACGGGTGTAACCCAAAAATTAACGTTAGCCTGCAGCTACTATAACTGCGAAGAAATGAAATTTGTGCGTTTACCATTCGATCGGACGTTCATGTAAAATGAAGCTCTCGTCGAAATTTTTCAATTTTACTGTGTCAGTGCCGTTTTAATCAAAAAGCACACGCACACGTTTCGAAATAATTCATTTAGGGCGAAAACACGACGGAGTATTTTAAATTTTAATTAAAAACTTTACTACATCAAAATAATTCGCGGCGCTCGTCGTTGAATAACGGACAATAAACGTGTGACGTTTTATTAATTGCAAAAATGAGTAAGTTTTATGTTCACGTGAAAACATTAATTTCGTCGATTGCCGCCGCCGCCGCCGCCGCCACCGCAGTAATTGATATCGTCGTCGCAAATAATTAATCCGGATACATAATCATAGTCATTATTACATTAAAGCTGTTACACTGCAGCGGATTTATCATTATCCAGACTTGTTTAATATAACGCACCGTCGCATTTATCATACATTAGAATATTTAGGGATGATATATGGGTCCGGGGTTTGTACACGACTAAATGAAACAGACATATCGCGCGAACCCAAACGTGTAGATTTAATCTTTGCATGCATTAATGTCTTTTCCTTTCTCTACCGGCTTTGTCGCACAGTGATCTATTATTACGTAAATTTAATAGATTGCCTAGATCGGATCTCATAATCCTCATCTTAAACAGACCCCAAATCTCGCTCCGTAGCTCGTAAATTCCTCAACGCACAAAGGAATTATATCACTGAAATTTCATTAAAATAATTAAACTAGTTAACAAAATATTTTTCTGTGCGTAATTATGTAGCATAAAAATTAAAAAATATCAACAATTTGCAAATTTCCCAATCTTTTGCGTTGTTTTCTTATTTTTTTTTTATTTTTTTTTGTTCTAAACGTGTTTTAAATATTCGTAGTTTTCCGAGTCTTATGTGAAAAATAAACTCAATCTAATCGAAAACAATCAGTCACAAAAAAATCAACGTAACACAAACAATATATAATATAAAAAAAACATATTATTAGCAAAATTTTATCAAACAATTTTCCAATTTTTCAATTTTCCAATTTTTCAATTTTCCAATTCTCCATTTTCCAATTTTCATTTTCTAATTTTTCAATTCGGTTAGACTGGGTTCTGTTCGTTTAGCTGAAGTTCAATTCATTTTTTATCATGTTTAGTCTTTTATTGATTCGAATCTTAAGAATAAATGTGTATCAATCACACCAAAGAAAAAAACGTTATGTTTAATAAATGCTTGAAATTCGACATAAAATTTTCGTTGAATATATACTTTCAACGTTACTGAATCGATTACGTCTCGGATCGAGAAAGGGGCACTCGACGTATTACAAAATTCGCAACGTAAAGCATTGTGGAGAAATGCGCGACGTTTTGTTGGAAAAACCGCCGAACGAATTAGAAACGTCGAAGAATAATGAAGTCAAATGGGGCATTACGAGTTAACGTATCGTGCTAAAATGCAAATCTTACGTCCGTAAACGTAAATAATCTCCGTGTAGTGTAATTTCATAACTTGAAGTTTCAAACGTTTATTTATATAAATAATTTTATTTGACATTCTTAATTCTCTATACAGAACAATATTTCCCTTTTATCACAGAAATTTGTTATCAACGGAGGAAAATATTAAATTGAGTGATGTATGGTTTCATTGTTTCTTATATTATTCCAGAAATGGGAGAAAGAAGAGGCAGAGAGTAAAAAAACCAAAGACGAAACAGATAAAAAAGGCCAAGAGGAAATTGATAAGCAGCTAAAAGTATCAAGGAAGAAAACACAAGAAATTGACGAAGTAAAAAAGCCAAAGACGAAGCAGATAAAAAAGCCAAAGAAGAAGTCGATAGAAAAGCAAAATAGAAAGCTGTTAAAACAACGAAAATAGAAACCTATAAAAAGGCCAAACACGAAGTCGATAAAAAAGACAAAGAAGAAGCCGAGAAAAAGAACAAGGACGAAATAGACAAAAACATAAAGAAGATGAAAATAAAAAAGCCAAAGAAGTCATAAAAAATTGAAGGACGAAGCAGACAAAAAGCCAAAGAAGAATCCGACATAAAAACCAAAGAGGAATCAGATACAAAAGTGAAAATAGAAACCAATAATAAAGCTAAAGATGAAGCCGAGAAAAACGCCAAGAAGAAGCAGGTAAAAAAGTTATAGAAAAAGAAAATAAAATAGTTAAAGAAGTTTCTGATAAAAAATTAGACAAAGCAGTTAAAAAGGTCAAAGAAGAAACCGATATAAAAGCAAAAGGGCTAGTAAATAAAGAAAAACAGTGGGGATAAAAAAGCCAAAAAAGAAGGAGATAAAAAAGCGAAAGTAGAAGCCGATAAAATAGCTAAACAGGAAGCCGATAAAAAACCAAAAAAAAAGTAGATGAAAAATCCAAAGACGAAGCAGATGAAAAGGCGTCGATGAAAAAGCCAAAGAAAAAGAAAATAACAAATTCAAAAAGGAAGCAGATAAAAAGGCAAAGGAAGGCGTCGATGAAAAACCCAAAGAAAAGGAAAATAAAAAATTCAAAAAGGAAGCAGATAAAAAGGCAAAGGAAGTCGTCGGTGGAAAAGCCAAAGACGTGGCAGACAAAAAAACTCAAGACGCCAATAAAAATTCCAAATCAAAAGCACTAAAGCTAAAGATGCAGAGAAATCCAAGAAAACGAAAACCGAAAAAGACGATGACAAAAAAGCCAATTTTAAAAAAGAAAGAGATACGACAGCTAAAAACAAAATCGACAAGACAGCGGATAAAACGGAAAAAGCAACAGAAGTACCTGAAGATTTGCAAAAAAAAAACAGTTGATAAAAAGCTTCGTTGACCAACAATTAAAAAGAAAAAAATCCGCCAAGAAAAAATTCCAACGACACAACTGACGTGCACTTTGGTGACGTCGGAGATAACAACATCCAATGCTTAAAAGATTGTTTACCGTTGGAGCACAGCAGTAAATTTAGGGCACATTTCAGCGATGATATGGCGACGTTGGAAGTTTTGAACGCAACCAAAGGAGAATCCGGCGAATATGCCTACGTGGCGATGTACGAACATGTATATGCAACCACAAAATTCGAACTGGAGGTGAAGGTCTCCTTTTCTACCCACTTTCTACATATTGGATCATCTGCTAACGTCATGATATGGAGGTGCTTATTCAAACGATTGTGGCCTGTCACCCTTCTTTTCCTATTGAGTTGGAGCAGCTATGGGCAACCGAGGGTCCCTTAATAAAGGTTTAGATTGAGAATTTCAGAATGAAAAAAACTGTTGGAGAATTTTTCTTATTATAAGAATGAAACACGTCACAAACAGTTAAGTTTGCCTTTGAGGAGTTCTAAGCGCTACAAAATTTACATGTCCAGATATATAACCGTATCGTAAACATTTCTTTTCTGCCGAGGGTTCGGATAAAAAAATATTCAATAAAAGCAGGCAACCAGTAATACTCCAGTCGCTCGGCAGTAGATAGGCTATGGGCGTTCTGGCGCAAAAACGCGGGTTATTTCTTATGGAGGTCCCAATTCACTTTACTTCCGGTTCAGATATCAGCTACAATAGTTCGGATTTCCACCACCCACGATGTAGTTCTTATTTCTACCGCAAGATGTCACGTGGGTCGTATTTCGAATTTTGACCACAAGATGTCGCCACCGGTTATTTGACAAGTAGATGTAGCCACCGCCGAGTTAGGTTCGAACGTGAACCTAAACAGGTTAAGTTAGGTTCGAACGTGAACCTAAACGGGTTGAGTTAGGTTCGAACGTAAACCTAAACGGGTTGAGTTAGGTTCGAACGTGAACCACCACCTTCGAACAGGACCAGTTCGAAAGCCGTTGAAATTTAACAGGACCCGTTTGAAAGCCG
>JAFFZR010025679.1:4815-16986 GCA_018397195.1 Lethrus apterus | reverse complement strand
CTGCAATTTTGGAATATGTTAGTTCACTTAATTAAATCCACGAAATCAATAGTCAGACACCGTTTTAATAGAACCCACTCAGTCAGCAGCCAATGGAAGTCCTGAATAGACACTCGCGCTGCTTGTGGTTATTAGGGGTTTCCGTGTAATTAATACTCAATTTTTGCATTTATTTTACACGAAAAAATCTTTATCGTTTATTGTATGAATAGTTTATTGTGCAATGTCATCATCGTTATAATCGTCGTTTTCTTCGTCATCATCCGAAACATCTTAGGTTTCCGCTATTCCGTCTACTTCTTCAGTTGCATTTTCATTTATTTCAGATTCGTCATCTGCGCATAAACAAAGTTCAAATGTTTAGTAAAATATTATATTATATTTTAGTGTAAAATTTTAAAATATTATCAGAAAACGGCTAGACGAAAATTACCTGTATTTGTAACATCCGGTTGAATTATAACGTCGCTGATAAAATTGGGGAGTTGACTTCCTTCATACCAGTCGTATTCGTATCGCCCATCGACTTCTAGCCAACCGTTCTCCACTGCAGACATTTGAATTAGCTGTTTCTCGTGTGCATTGCTACGCACATTCGATATATATGCAGCACGTTGAAATTGTCTTTTTAACTCTGCTTTTGATGGTGGTAAATTCGAAGCATCAACGTTGGTGGTAGCAATTTGGAAGACATCGTTGGTATCTTGATATGTGTATGACTTGTTGAAAAGTACATATCGAGCTTCATTCACGCTTTTGATTTTTTTTAAGCCATATAAATGACAAATGAATTCTTCAATTTTTTCGAAGACTCGATTGCAATTGTCATCACTTATTCGGCTCAAATCTGTGAAAGCTTACTTTCGATGATTTCAATAATGTGTATGGGCTTTTTTTCCTTTTCTAAAAAAAACTGGATTGAAATCGCAACCAGTAAATGCATGGAATGCAGGAAGAGCAGTACAGACAGATTGTCCCAATGTTTCGTACAGTTGGCTCACATTAATGGTCCTGAGATTATTTCCAACGCCGATGCCCATCCAAATCTTGGAAGTGCTTTTCAAATTCACCATATTTCCGAGCAGAATGACAAGTATGTCAGTGTCTGAACATCTTATACAAATATTTGCTTCATAATCGATATTGCAAACATGGTGAATGATTTTCGTGTCTGCTTCTTCGTGGTCTAGACATGAGAAAGTGTCATCTATTGTTTTATATACTACGCCATCAGTAGCTTCAAATTTGTAGCAATAATCGAAGTTGATGTAAATTGTTTTATTTTCAAAGAATGGCCACATATCATTACTAGAGCTTCTTTGAACTTGATGTTTCAGAGTGCCTTCGCAAAATCTGCAGGCCGACTCTGTTCTTCCCCAGTAATATGGTAATTGGAAGTGCTATATACAGCTTCCAAAACGTAATTGTCGCCAGTTCCGCAAAATTCGAAATGTCCCGTTAATCATTGAACGAATGCTTTTATATTTATAGACAAACACAGGTGGAAAATCTAAAAGGTTTTATTAAGCTGTAAAATAAACGGATAGAATACACTTTTCTATCTGTAAATTTTCTAATATCTCATTGGGCAAGAGATGATATGTGGCCATTCTTTGAAAATAAAACAATTTACACGGAAACCCCTAATAAACAGAAGCAGCGCGAGCGTCTATTCAGGACTTCCATTGGCTGCTGACTGAGTGGGTTCTATTAAAACGGTGTCTGACTATTGATTTCGTGGATTTAATTAAATGAACTAACATATTCCAAAATTGCAGCTTTTCCAAAACAATTGCATTAACATAATTTTTGCAACATATCAGCGCCTGTGCTGACGCCGCGCGTTCGATTGTTTACCTGTCTGACTGTTCGATTAAGGTTATGCATCGCATTGACTATCTATTGATAAATTTTCAGCTCTTCCAAATCAGTTTCAGGATACTAATTAAAATTACACCTTTCCTGGCACGCGAGCGCCAGGTGTCCCGATACCTGGCGTGCTGACTGTACAGTGGCTTTTTATGACTAAAATACAGTCAGATCCGAAAGTATCAGCCTTTCCAAAACTCTCGCACTTTTTTGACACCAACTCCTGGACTATAATAATTACGTAATCAAATTTATCATGAAATTATTAATATAAATGAAAAGGACAACAGAAACGGTAGGAATATATCTGTGTAAGAATTCCGTAACAAATTATCTAGATTGATAAATTGATAACCATTAAAAGTACATGGTCACCTTTCGACTAACTGATGATCCTTTGCCGCCATAATGTGGTTGATTAGACTTTACGAGTAGGTATTTGTAAATGCTTAAGTTTCATTTGTACACATACAGGCCCATTCTGAAATAAGTACTGATATTTTAACAGGTGACAGCTGACCTTAACCCAAACCCAAATCCGCAAAAGCGGCGGTCCTAACTTCATTTAAAATCTTCGATATGGGCATTGGGTTCCAAGTACGGTCCTGTGTCTATTTCAATATGTGTAGCGTTGAAAATCAACTTCCTTTGGCGGGAATAACATTAAATGTTGCAAAACAACCTTTATTGATGACTTAAACGTAAATTTAATATATTTTTTTTTCTGGCACACCCTTCAACATAGGACCGTCATTTTTGCATATTTGGGGTTGGGCTATTCTCAGTTATCACCTGTTAAAATATCAGTACTTATTTCAGAATTACATGTATATATTACAAAAAAAACATTACAATATCAATACCTCTAATTTAAAAAAAAAAAAAAATAAAAAAATTACAAGAAAAATATAAAATTTCATAGTAGTGGTAAGTATTCATCGATTATTAGCCGGGGATACACCATTGATGCCCATACTGTCCCGCAAGTGCTTTCAGGCATGCTGGACAGTTCATTATCTGAATTCCAACCTCACTAATACAACAAAATTCTTGGAATTTAGGGTAAACCTATTAAGTTATTAAAATGTTCAGAAAAGTGTTTCCTTATTTAGTTGAATATGATGTGTGTGCAAGCAGAACTTTATTCTCGTTGAAAATCTTTCTTGTAAGGCATACAACTTTAGAAGAGGGTTCAGACGGTTGTATTAATACGACGTTGTCCCATGTCTTCATTGAATCGTGGTCTATGAAAGTAGTCGTTTTTTTCATAAAATACATATATTGATTTTTATTAGAGGGATTTATTTATTAGTAAGATTTTGTTTGAATTAAAGAAAACGAAATATAAATTTACGGTGGTTATGAGTGGATTTTAAATATACATAATGGTTTTTAAAGAGAAACCAAACTTTTACAATCAGGCGTATTCTGTAACTAACGCAACATATCAATTGTTATGGATTTCAGTATTGAAGTATAACAAGACCGTAACAAGTCGTAGCAATTTTCGTATTCTCCAACACACTTGTTATGAACGATTGATATGCCGACTGTAACTTACAAATTGACTATTTTTCGAATCGCGCAAGTGCGAGAATGCACAACTTTTGCAATTTTTGATTTTAAAATTTGCATTTGGAGGTTAGTTAGGTTAGGTATTCAACGTTCGCACATTTAAATACTTTAAATACATAAACGTAATTAAACATCATTAATACTTAACATATACTGATCAGCTGTTTTTGAAGACGATTCAAATTATGAATATTAAAGATATTTTCAGTATCAATGAATTACTACAAATATTTCATTAGATTATGTATTTACGCAAAATAAATTAAATTTTATAATTAATATTAAATTTTTATTATCACTAAAATTATACACAAAATTTATCTTCAACGGTTAAGACCGGGAATATATACTTAAAAGCCGCAAGAAGATTGTTGGAATCCCTCAGCTGGCGATGGATTAATCAAATATAATTCCTGCAAAATTAATACAAATGTACCTTGATGAGCGAGGTTACAAATAAGGTCACCAACTATGTTTTGTGCAAAAGGATTACGGATGGAATTACATTGGATATGATGATTGGAGTTGCGATAAAACAGAAAAATCTGGAGTGCTCTTCATTTGATTATTTCATAATAGAATTTAATCATAAATTTATAATGTAGATGAACTTTACAGCTAAATATTCATATTCAAACAATAATTTTAGATTTTCTTGGGGAATATGTTCTTGTTTAAAATATGAAAATATTTCTATCCACCTCCACGATGACTTTTGCATCTATGGGTAGATGCAAAAGTCAGTCTTTTGTCATTTAAACATATNGACATGATGATTGGAGTTGCGACAAAACAAAAAAATCTGGAGTGCTCTTCATTTGATTATTTCATATTAGAATTTAATCATAAATTTATAATGTAGATGAACTTTAGAGCTAAATATTCATATTCAACCAATAATTTTAGATTTTCTTGGGGAATATGTTCTTGTTTAAAATATGAAAATATTTCTATCCACCTCCACGATGACTTTTGCATCTATGGGTAGATGCAAAAGTCAGTCTTTTGTCATTTAAACATATTTTGTGTTTCTTCAAATAGAAAATGGTCATCAGTAACAACATCTTTCAATTGTTTCATAACAAATGGAATCACCTTTAGAAGAAACATCTTCCCATTATCATTGCCCTTTAAACGAGTCCACTGCAAGCAAAAGATAAAGAACTGTATTTGATTAGTCTAAACCTAAAGACGTGTCGGTGTCTACTATATACATTTAAAATTAACTCACAAAATGTCGACAATGTCGATGTGCAAGTTACAAGTTATTAATGGAGTACAAATGAGCACTTTTCGAGTACGGTTTTTAAAAGGAGTACATTTTATGAAAAAGCAGTACAAAACTTACCAAAAGAGTAGTGTTGGTCACCTTATTACAATCTAACATTTATATGATATAAATCAACAATTACTTACCGGTTTTGTTCAATTTCATCTGCCACACCTTCAGATATATGTCCAAAATCCATGTATAAAACCAGGTAATCGAAAATAAGTCCAACAAGTAATTCATAAACAGCATAACCAAACCTAACCAAACGGCACTACGACGATTAACCTTAAATTTGTAATCAGCGCCTGCGCTGAATTGAATTGAATTGCTCTTCAAGACCGAATTAGGACTTGATATAGATATCAATACAATTGATATATCCGTATCAATATTGAATAGAAAATTGCTTACAGAATACCAAAATTAAAAACACATCAATTTATTGTTACGTATCAATCATAACAAGTTGATATGGAGTTACAGAATACGTATGAATAAGTAATATACTAATTTGTTGACACATCAATATTTCAATATATCAAGCTGTATTAGAAATCAAGGAAAATATCAACGGAAAAAATGTATCCGAAAAATATCACTTTATTCAACAAACAGCTAGACTCGGACCAAGGAAGAGGGACAACCTCTGTTAACACAACTTTTCGTCATATCGTATAGTGTTAATTCCTTTTCTGGACGCCAGAATTTTTTCCGGTGATTGTTACGCGTATATTTTTTTCTGATGATATTCCTTCCTCCTACATGTATAAACCGACTTTTAGTAAAAGCTACAAAGCTTAATTATTATTACATTATAAATTATAACAGTAATGAAATGATAATGCATCAAATGAAAATTCGATAAAAGCGGGCGAGTTGAGTATGTTTTAAACAAATTATACAGTGCACCCTCTTTATACAGTGAAGCAAATTCATGTCGTGGTAAATGAAACTCCAACTATAATTGTTTAAAACATGTAATGAGAAAAGTGTTGAAAGGTTTTAAATTCCTATATAATTAGTTTAAAAACTCTTATTAGAAAAAATTGGTATAACGAAAAAAGCAGTTTTAACTTTCATGCATAAATATATAAATAATACATAAATATAAAAAATTTGAACTAAGTTTATTAAATATAAAACAGAATCCTAGAATCTACAATGGGCTCGTTTCAAATTATGGTTGTTAACATTGATTTCTTTTATACAACGAAATCGGATAATGTTAAAAAATAATCACGTTTTAGATAACAATTTTCTTTAAAAATTAACTCATTTTGATGCAAAATCTCAGAATAAAAAATAAATACAAAATAATTGTTCATGTCAAAGTACATTAACAAGCCTTGACGAAATTTTGTCCAGTTTTATGTTCATGAACGTTGTTTATCCATAAGCTGCAATGTATTGCAGTAATTCATTACATTACCAAATGCCATAAACATCATTGGACCTATTTATACCTTTGCCTATACATAACTGAAAATCCAGGTTTCGGATTTCGAACTACCGACCAAAATAAACAAACTGTTTTGTAAACGGGAACTAATCCATTAAAGCAAATGCCGTTTCATCACAGCATTTCCAATTTTCGAACGAGAAAGACACCGTCAGAGAATTAGTTCGAAGAATGGTGGTTTGTGCTTTTCTTATAATACTTAAATGTGACACATTTGTTGCTAATATGTGCAGACATAAATATAAAGACTAACCTGGGAAACAAATTTTAATTTGGGATAACTACTGTTTCAGAAACGTATAAACAATTGGATTTCCACAAACAATTCTTAAATAATTCAGATCCTGAAATAAACATATGTCGCACAACCTCATTAAAATTACCTTGAAGCAACGACAGACACAAAATTAAATTTTCTATATGATATAACTGCGAAAGATAACGCACAAAAGAATTCGTACAAAAGAATTCGATTTTTATTCGTTTAAAGCTTGCACAAAAGTACTTTTTTACAAGTGCTTCAACCGCGTCCTATTACAACGAAATGTTCAAGTGCCATTATGTTTGCAAACGTACGATAAACTGTAAACGGATTTAATTTCATGCAATTTACTAACTAATTAGTAACGAATTTTCAGATACCACACTTAATGTAAATTTACATGGTAGCTATATTTTTAAATTTGCAAATGTTATTGGGTTCGTTGACGGGGTTTTGATAATGAGGGCTTGTAGTTGGTCTGCAAATTCTTTATTTTGTGATTTATTATTACATTTCGTATTAGACGTTTTAATATTGCTGCTTTGCACATTCAAATAATACATCTAATTCTGTCTTAACTCATCGTTGTTGTATGCATACGGAAAATTATGAAACTTGTATTTAAATTAAAGATTGAGAGCTGGGCTATTATATAAGCCTGGCGTTTAAGTACATACTATGTAAATCATATTTTACAGCATGAAATAGTATTTCAACGGATGAAATAAAAAAATTACATAATCAATAATATTTGAATGTTGTTGACTAATAATTGTCTTAATAATTGTTTACTCTGTTTGCTATAAATAATATAATAATGAACTACACATGAACATTTAAAAAATAATATTAAAAAATAAATATGTGGTTCAATATTCAAATAAATGTTATCTTTGACAAAGAAGAATATAATGAGCATAAGATTTATCAACCATAAGATTAACATAATTTAATATATAATACAGAATTTCTTGCATAGAAATAAAGTTTGAATAAATTTTCTACAACATGTAACGTATAAAATAAACCAATACTGACGAGTGTAAAATTTATAAAAAGAAAAAATAAAATGTATTAGCGACGCTCAAACGTGATATTACAACTTCCTGCCGAAGCGTGCGCAATAATTCAATATACCACAACGAAATGAAAATATAAATCCCGCAGATCGAACGAAGTTGGCGAAATTAATTTTCCACAATAATTTCTGTTCCCTTTGCTTTGCTAAGACTCTCCAGCTTTAGGAATGAGAACGTAATGCCGGCATTAACATTTTGTAGTGAAACAAAAAGCAACTACGAGAGCAGAACGAAAGTAAAGTTGAGAACTAAGAAAATTATTAGAAGGTTTCCGAACAGGCTACGCCACTATAACGGGGAAATTGTAATAGTTTCATTGTTTTCGTTTGTGGTAACTAGTAGCATTACCAGTTTAATGCTTAAAAAGCAAACATATAAACGTATTTTAATATTAAATAACAATCTCGCAATATTTCTGTTGTCATATGTTACTGTTTCAAATAAATCAACATGTTACTTTACACTATTATTAAAAACGGAAGTAACTGATGAAAATATTATAATATGAAAGATGTTACAAAAAATGGTACAGACTAGCAAATTTAATAAATACAACAAAATTTATTGCAGTAAACAATTTTAGAACAATTCTTCTAACATCTTTTATAAAAAGATATAAAAAGATAATGATAACTGTTTTGGATCTGGAGCAGATACTTTAAAGAGACGTATAGAAAAACAAACTTAATACAATTTTCAGAGTATATTTAAGTTTGTTGTGTCTACTGGAAGAAAAAAATACTGAATTTAAATAATGTGTGATCGTTATCGATTCTTAGATTTTTTAGGACGAAGTAACATTACCGGAAAATAAAATTTAATGATTTAATGAATTGTAATGTTGTATGTTTGTTACGTTAGTTTTCATTGCACTCGTAAAAAAGATGCATGAACTTATTTTGGTGTATTAATTTAGCCGAGTCCACATTAATGGGCTGATTGGTCTAGTGGCTTAGTCAGTAGGTCAATAATCTCAAGGTCTAAGGTTCAAATCTCAGTCACGGACAATGTTTCTGACTCTGAATTGGCCTTCCGACCGACTATTCTGATTAGGTTTTCCACGTTTCCCTAATCCTTGCAGCGTTTGCTGGAATGGGTTTCTAACAACTGTAAGTCGGTCGTGGCCTCAAAATACCACCCTCCGTAATTGGATTCGACTCGCTGCGGTGGCAGAACAAAGGGATAAAATAAAATAAAATAAAAAAATCAAACCAACAAAACAAAAACAGTACAAAACTTCCTGGAAACGGAAGATAATAAAATCTTGCGTTCACTTTGACAGAGATAAATCAGTCTTTAGTTTGTTTTGTGGAATCTACAAATTTATAGGTCTTGTTAACACTAAATAGTGATCAAATTTGAAAGCGCATCATATGACAACTCATACACAAGAAAGGATCTTAGAAAAATGCGTTAAGCGAACTGCAAATTCATTATTTACGTCCAAATGTGGACCCGGCTTTAGCGTACTTTTCGGACATGATGTACTTTTATATTTTTATGTTTTCTTCGGTAAAGCTAACAGTGAAACAAAAGAAGAATGTTTTGGAAATAAAAGTAGTTCCCGATTCACACTGATAAGTCACATACTGAGAGATTTGAGATATAAGAGGACTTGAAGTTTTGAACCAAGACGTCAATAAATAGGAATAAAAAATATTATGGACCATATCAATGTATGATTTAAAATGTAAAAAAATGTGTTAGTTTTCTACAAATATTTCTTATAAAATTAACCAATTTTGTGATTAAAAACTTGTTAGCATTTATGCTACAACATATTTAAGAAAACTGCATACAAATTTTAGAAACAATTTAGGGAGCCTGCAACAATTTGTAAGAAAGCACTTATAAAAATTACACAAGTTAATAATTTGTCTCTGTTTAGTAGAATTAGCACAATACTAAATATTTTCGTACATTATGTTCTTCAATAATAATTGCCAGAGAGGAATCACAAGAGATATTGTTGCTTATCAGAAGTAAACAATTTCTTTAAAATCAGTATCATAACTATTCGTCAAAATGGCATGTATTAAAGTAACAGCTAAACGCACCATATAGGTATTCTAATAATATATGTAATGACATTAAACTATAGATTATGTAGGACCTTAAGGACATAATAAATAGAATTCCCTAAAATACTTGTATAAATATTTAAACAACTATTATTAAAATGCAATTTTGTGTTCCAAGACATCATCAAATATGAATAACTAATTGACCTTTTTATATACTTTCAAAACTTTATAAATAACTTCAGACTTATTAAACTATTAACTTGTTGCGATTGATACTGTTGACCGTTACTTTATGATATTTTATTACAAAAAAATAATTTCTTGGATGTAATTGCTTGAAATTATACTTATTTTATTTACTTAAACAATTAATATTATTTATAACTGAATCGCTGATGTTATTGGAATCGTTCGAAATTTCAATTAGAGTTAAACAAGTCTGTAGTCTCTTTTAAAAAAAGAAAAGCTGCTAAAGTTTAAAATTCCCGTAGAACATATTACCATTTTACCGAACAGGAAAGGGATCACACACGCACGGGCGAAACAGGAAAAGGACTACGCACCGAAGCCAATAAAATTCAAAACCAATCCAGATCGAGACAGATATATGCAAATTCAAACACGAAAATACTAGTAGCGTTATGTCTAAATCAGACGATATAGAACTTGCGTACTCGTCTATACAAACACTGCTGTGAATATAAAAGGTTGTCGAGATTGGAATTGGTGAAAAACATGCAAATCTTGGACAGCGAATTGGAAATTTGTTAGCTTACAAAACTGCATCTATATTCAAAAGAAATAAATGTATTTGCGTTTAGTAAGGTTTTATTCTTGAAGTAGGCTATAGAATCTATAGTGATGGTGAACCTTTTTGAGAAGTGGGTCAAATTTTATTCATTATTTTTTTAATATTAGCCCGTGGGTCACTAAGTCAGTGCCCCCCCCCCCAGGTGGTAAAAAGGGTCCTAATAATTTGTAAACACCGAAAATTTGTTAACAGAAAAACTTAACAGTTGACCATTTTTATGGATCTCGCTTTTAAAATCCTCTAAAAAGGTTTTCGTTTACGTTTTTTAATATTTTCGTTTGTCCTCTTTTATGACATAAATAAGTTTATTAAAATCAACGCGTGGGTCATTTAAAAAGCCTTCGTGGGTAAGTGTCTGACCCGCGGGTCATAGTCACCTTCGCACCACTAGATATATGTGGAGGTTGGTATTTCAACAAATTTAAATGTATCTAAGGATAACATACAATTCCTACTATTAAACAAATTAATATTTTTGCTAACACCATCGCATTAAACAAATAAGAGAATAAATTAATATTTTGAAATATCAAATTAAAATCTTTAATATTTATCAATTTTGACGACATCCATTAGAGATAATTCGCAAAAATCTATTTTACTTTTTAAGTTTAGCTTAAATATGCACATAAATTGCATAAATATTAAACACAAGTGGTACAAATTTTTTTAATGTTGGGTAATTTGAAAGCTAACAAACATTAACTTTATTAGAAAGAAGCAGTTAAATATTGGAATTTATTTATTTCAAATATTTATTTACCGATATAACAAGTATTTTATGAAAAGGGTGAGAAAATTTTCGATAGAGACAGAGAAAGGTAGATGAAATGTAGGTTCTGCTGTCTTCCCCCGCCAGTGGATACCAAAAGGTGTGAATAATGACGAAACTCATATAATTTAGTGCAACTCGGAGAAATTTAAATTTTATTAATTAATTATTTTTATTTAAGTTATTATTACGATAAAATTTATGTAAAATAAAATGTTGTTTGTATCGACAATTCTGAGAAAATAAAAGAACTACCAACCAATTTATAAAAAAAAATCCAACAACGAAAAGTAATTCTAGTAACTACACATCAAAATACATTTTCTCAATGGTAATAATGGGAAAATTTGTTTTATTATAGTAAACATTTAAATCGCTTTAATTACGTGAGATTATTCAGTATATTCGAAACTCAAGCAACTCGGCGAACTGGATAAACGATGGCACAGTGTTTCCCTAATTTTTAGTATCGTTAACCAATAAAAATTTTCACTTTTCAAAAAGTTTTAGACAATAATTTCTTCTAAAATGGGCAATATCACGAATAAATGTGCGTTCTATTTTTTTTCACAAACCTGTAAATGTATCCCTGTTATGCTATTAGATGTATGTACCGAGGGTATGTTACTTACATAAGCAAATTTTCAAATATCCTGGGTACCATTAAGCGTATGTGTACTGTGAAATTGTTAATATGCATTGTTGTAAATAATTAATCATTCATGTCACATGGTTCATTGTACGGAGTTAGAATAGTTTAAATCGTGGTATTGTTATTAATTTATATAGCACTATTGAATAATTGAGGTTTTATAATTATGATAAAGGATTTGATGGCGTGTGAGAAATGTTTTTTCTGAAGCGTGTTTTCATTGCCCCAAATAATTAACGAATAAATAAACTGATGATACCACAATGAATAAGCAAGCGATAAAAGTAGAAAGTAATTTATAGCTTTCATTAAAGAAATAATTATTTCAATTGACTTTGAGGTTTGCCCACCCACTCACAGAAATATTTAATGGACAAATTTAATAATAATAATAA
>JAFFZR010025674.1:0-16951 GCA_018397195.1 Lethrus apterus | reverse complement strand
TGGTTGCATTTATTTGCCCAACATATTTAACAACTGTTCTCCGATGGTATCTAATTTTATTTTGTAAGTTCCACCACCAGTTTTGTATAAATCGACCTGAAATAAATATATGTACGGATGCAACAATGTTTTGAGGCATAACAAATATACCTTGTCATCTGCATGATCCTTTTTAGCTTTGTTTTTTTACATTTTCATATAGTACCTTTCGCCTGTCTGGGCTATGGAATTAAATTCGTTTTTTATAATATTTCATATATCATTTTTTTCTTTTGCACTTGAATTATCGTTTTTTTTTTTATTTTCGACTATACCTATGTAAATATTTTTCAACTATTCTAATTAATTCTAATTTCTCCTGTTCTAAATAATTTCTATATCTATTTCGTTTTTCCCTCATTTTTATATTTTTGTACCCGTTATATTAGTGTAATGAATGTAGTCATGAATACCAAAATGAACTAGTTTATAGCATTCAGCGCAGCCTATGAATGGATAGTGTATACATATTTACTTAACCGAAGATTTACTAACTGAAACGAAATAAAATCGAGAATGTGATGGTGAAACGCCAGTTTATTTTAATCTATAGATTTTATTTAATCGGTAGTTAGTAAACTAGAGATTTAACTATCGTTGGTGAATACGGGCCTTAAAGAATTTTAAAAAATGTTTGGAATAGCTGTATTTTTTTTTAATATCCAGGTGTCCGTCTGGTGTTTAATATTTTGAGGTAGGAATCGAGGTGGAAAACATTTGAAAATATGAAATTGTCCGAGTGCAAGTAATTCATATTTCTCTTGAACTCTCCATTTGTAACTACTGAAGCAGGATTTCATTTCCTTTTTGTATTCGTTGCGCTCGACTGATCATGTTGAACGGCATTGGTGTAGCGGACATATGCCTATTTGTTACCTGTTTGTCGTTGTATTATTGCGTTGCACTTAAATTATATAACAATAACAAATCAATCGATAACTTGTTTTAAATGTTGTTAAATTTAATTTAAAATTGTTTAAAAACCACACGTGACGCGTTTCGGCTTTGATATAATTTGTCTATTGAAATAATGAGAAACTTTGAATTAGAAGCATGCTCCGAGCTATAAGCTCTATTGTCAGACACCAATGACTTTCATGTCTTTAAACTCTAACAACTAACAAAACGTAACATCATTAGTATCATTACACAAGGAGCCTCTGGCTATCTACAGCTAGACTATCTAGAAATGTTATGTGTGTTAATATTTCTACACATATTAGAAATTACAACGCTCGTATATTTTACATGAATAAATTGGATGAAGAAGGATTTAGAGTGGTTTAGAGTTTGCGCAATTTATCCCATTAATCTTAAGAGAGAGCATTCTCCGAAGTTCATCATTCATAATATACCATACGATGATATAAAAGTGCATACGAATGGAACATTTTTATGTTTAAAAAATGGAAATTTTAATTTTTAACAAAAAATAAAATAACATCGTTTATTTATTTATTTTTATTGTGGATTACGATTTTTGAAAGATTTGTACACGTAATGTGTGTTAAGTATACAAAATTATAAACAAAAAAAATAATTTTAAGGAAACTATTAGTTCTAAAATATTGATAAAAAAATTTTTTCAACATTACGCAACTCATTGTTTGAGTAATAAAATATCCTGAAATGCGAAACTTTTTAAAAATAAAAAAGAGTAAATTCATTAATCACTGTAGAAAATTAGTATGTTGCGATCTATGATGATTTATGAGAGGTTTCTCATTTTATAAGGAAATTCATCATTTGCGTCGCGCAAACTTTTTCTCCAACACTTTATTTCATTAAATATTTTTAAATTACATATAACACCGGAAATGTTGGTAACATTTCAAAATGTTTGGTGATAATGATGATTTCAATTTTTTTCTAGCAATTATTGTTGCTTGAATTATTGACTGAGAATATATCGCATTGATGGCAATTTTAATTGAATATACAGGCTGTCCCAAAATTAGACCGACAAACTTATGGTGGTTATGAAAGACACCAAAACAAGCAATTTTTGTCAATAAACTCATATCCGGAAATGAGCCGCTTTAGCACTAGATGGAATCAAAGGCAGTTGATACGTACAATTTTTAATTTTATTTTATCTCCAAATGAAAAGCAGGATCATCATGTAAAGCAAGCTGGTACATGATATCAATTTTGTTGGATTTGTTGGCAAGGGTAATGGCCGTTTGGACGCGTGTGCAAGCTATTCCGGGAATATTCTAATATTCTAAGGAATAAGAATATATCATGATAACTTTTGAACGGCTGGAGCTATCGCTATGAGAAACAAACAATAACTTTTCTGCCATTTTCATTATATGTTCCTTAGTTAGCCATAAGGCAATAAACATTTTTAGGGTTAAATAGAATATTCTTAGAATATTCATTAGACCAATCATCCCGTTGAAAACAATGGCAAAACTTCGAACAACTACTGTAAATTCTGTAAATAAATCATGTAATAGTAGTTTTTGATTCACTCTAGTGCCAAAGGGACTCATTTCCGGACATGAGTTTATTGACAAAAATTGCTTGTTTTAGTGTCTTTTATAACCTAAAGTTTGTCGGTCTAATTTTAGGACACCTGTATTTTGAAATATATTTTTGTTAGGTTGGCATATTTATTTTTTGATCTGTTCTGAATTTTTTTACATTGCAATTTTTATTCTAAAACTCCATATGCTCGTGTCATCACTAATTATTGTTTTTCAATTAGTTGCGTTTATAACTTTAAGTCAACATTTCGATCACAAGGAAGACGTGATCACAACCTGACAAATTAATTTTTTTAACCATGTTAATCAAACTGACTATATAATTAATTTCACCAAAATAGAACGTGTAAAATTATTATTTTTAACATAATGAACATTTGTGGTTGTTGCTTGTGGAAACACTTTATAGAGGGCATCGTAATCATTCATTACTCGAGGTTGGTCGCCTGAAATAAAAGCATATTATCTAGAAAACAATAAATTTTGCAATTACATCTTACAAGCCAAGAAGTTCAAATGATTTCCTAATGTACACTACTGCCAGAAGTAAATAGTTGCTGTACATAAATTTCAGTTAAAGCTAAGTCGGCCATAAAATTAAAATAGGGCGGCTTTACATTTATCTGTTGGTTTCAGTTCTATTATAAATATTTAATTCTGTGAATAAGATTTTCAATTTGTATCATCAACATGCCCAAATATTCTAACAACGGAAAATAAATTTTAAAAAAAATTAAGACATTTATCTCAAGATGTTTTCGTTTTCGAAAGCATAGCAGCAGATGATAGTTTGATAATATTACTTTTTAAGAAAATATAGAGCAGTCCCAAAGGGAGTATGTAACAACTCTGCGAGGGAACGGAAATACGCGGTATGAAAGAAAAGCGTAGCTGGAAAAATTCCACGCCGGACTATATAGTTTTGAGACAGGAAGGAAAAAACGTGAAATATGAGATGAAGTTGAAGGAACAAGAAGTAAATATGGTTTTAGAAGAAGATAAGAAACAATTATCAAAGTGGTACAGGAATAGAATTGGCATATAGGAAAGAGCACGAATCCCAATGGAATGGAAGGAGTAAATGTAAAAACAAGATAAAGATAAGCTGGAAGGAAGTTAATTTAGAGGTAATGAAGGAAAATTAAGTAAATATTGGATGCAATATTGTACAAGAAGTGTGTGTTTTACAAGATGATCGCAGACACGGGATGCGGATACAACATTGCCGCACGGGATCTTCAATCATAAAATATCATGACAGAATAAAATGATGGAACAAGTGAAGGTTGGGGGAGTAGAAGAAAACAATCAAGGTACAAAAGAAAAGGCTAAAATAAATAATGTAAAGATTTCCAGAATTACTTACCACTGAATAGCAAAAATGCATAGTTTTAACGTGCACCGAAAACACTCCTTTGAATGTAATGCGCATCCCTTTTCGTTATCAACCCTTTTGAAAACGATAATAATAATAATAAACTTTATTGCAATGAATGTAACAGAAATGGTACAAAAGATCCAAACGTCACATGTATGTATAGGGAGTAAATTTGTCAACAAAAATTTGTAAACATATACGTTAACTTGAAAAGAGAAAACAGAATTACAAATGTGTAAATTCGAATGCAACCCTGTCACATCAATTTAACGCGCCATCTCATATAATCTCATCTCGTATCGCGACAGAACAAAGAAATTATGTATTCATCTGCACGTAACGTTAAATGAAAATGACTCCGAATAACATAGAAAGCTTCCGAGTTTTTTTTTTTTTTTCATTAGCGTAACATAAAATGAACTGAGCTAAACTATAAACAAAAAACCCAGTACATAATATACATATACAATGTATTCATTAAATGACTAGAACAATTATTTCTGCTACTATACTATGTTCGTAAATTCGGAGGAGTAAATACATAAGCCAGAATTACACGGAACAATTTTCGAACTCAGTTGGCCAACACTGATCATGTTATTTAGATGTCCAATTCTACTTTTGTTCGGTTATTGTTAGATGCGATTTCGTGCAATTGTCTATTAGATTTTGTGTATTTCTCCTATCTTTAATTAAAAAGTTAATAAAACACACACTTTCTTTTGAATATCTGCAATCACTTTTAAAGGAGAAAAATGTAATAAATTTTTAATTTCTAAACATATTTTTTTTATTAATAACTATTTACTACTATTTACCAATCAAATAATTTGGAGAAACTAAAATCTTGTTTAATCTAAGTTTATTGTTAAATGCCCCAAACGGGGGCGTTTCCTTGGCGGTGAAACTACTTGTCCCCATATTTGAATACATTTAAATTGAAGTGATTAATTTACCTTGTTGCACTTCACTTCTGTAAAGAACTGTTTTTTATATTGTTAATAAACAATAAATGATTTTTTAAATACTTTAAAATCGACACCTGTCAGCTGTCACACATGTAAACATTAAATGCCGGAAATCTGTGTATCAGTGAACGAATTTTTTAAATGAGAATTTTAATTTACTCCTCCGAATTTACGAACGTAGTATAGAATAATTTCCAATATTCATTTAAATTAATAGATTTTTTTGAGGAAAATGAGGTGGAAGAATTGTGAAGTATCGATAAAAGAGGAAATAAATATTTATCTGCATACAGAGGCCTACACCCAACAAAGTTTTTATCAATAATGTCTACTATTAGGATTTTCGCGTCAATTATAAAAAATAAATTTCAAGTTAATTTAATCATATTCCTTTGAAATATATGCAAGATAAATAGATTGTAAATCAATGAGTTAGACGTTTATAGATAAATTACGTTTTCATCTGAAATGGATTTGGTAACATGCGTCTAACAAATGAATGGAGTGACTTTGAGCCGGGTTCGGTTGCGGTAATTGGGGATGTATACCTAGATAACGTTTAAAATACAAATAGATATAAATCAAGTTTACAAAATATATGGTTTTATTGTGCGAAACACACATGTTTTTAAACTAAACTAAACTTTTACAAGATCTTTTTTTATTAAGTTTATAAACATTTTAGAAGCTTGAGGTAATTTTATTTTGATTATTAGAAGAATCGCGTTCCTCTTTATATTTATCGCATCGATAACGTAACATTGATTAAGAATTTGTTTACTTTGATGATGTTAATAAGAAAAATAACTCCATCAGCAAATTTTATTTATTCAATTAAAATTTATTTAAAAGAAATTAAAAAATAGTTAAACTAATAAATGAACTCGTATGTACTGTTATTAATTATACAATAAGTTATAAATTCTAATAAGAGAATTGATACCGTTTTTGCGATTAATTTAATTTTTTTTAATAAGTTTATTTACAAAATGCATTGAATATTTTGGTGTTTAAATTTTCTGAACTTCAGAAATTGCGAGTATGGGATTATGGATTGAGCGCCCTCTATACATAACGAATACTTTTTTCCACAATGCTTCATAACGATGATGATGAATTAATGAAACTAACTGTCCGATTGAGTTAAATTTGTAGATCACATTATTTATTTATTTACGCTGATCTACACTACACTACACTAAATGCGTTTATCAAGTAAACACAAAATACAAACAAAAAAAAACAAACACAAAAGAAATAGCACAAAAAATAGTAAAAATAACAATGTTAAGTATGTAAAAAGCCATTTTTAATAAGATACATAACTAAACTCACAAAATAAATTAATAAAGAGACGACCTCCGCTTGACCTATCGCAACAAAACCAGTGATTTTCACAATCTTATTACAGTGATTACATTCGAAATTTCAAAAACTAATTATATGAGTTAGTATATAGTTTGGAAAATTTCATTATTTTAAGGGCTGGTGGCTTGGTTATTTTATTATATTATTATATATTATTATTTTATTGTACTTTCAATTACGCAGCGAATCCAACAAAGTTATATTTTAGTTATATTTTTGTGCAGAAACGAATAAATAAATGTGCAGAAACGAATAAATAAATGTGCAACAGTTCCTTTGATTTCTAGCTTCAGTTCGTTGAAGATATATAATTGTTTATAAAATGCCTCGTTAAATAGGCAATTTCGTTTTTGTAGACAAAGGAAAAGCCACTCTAAAATAAAAAGCGGGAACAAAAAAAGATTTTAAATTATTTTAAGAGAAAATGCTCTGCAATTATCATTGTCGTTTCTTGGAAATGTATGCGGCTTTGATAACTGTGATAAAAATAATCTTTGAAAGAACAGTTCTTTTGTCTGCTGTACATTTATTAATAATAATAGCGAGTAATGTAAAGCATATATCAAAAATCTAATGTCTGCTACTTTATTTTCAATTCAGATTTTTATTACAAGTCAACAATATAAAATATAAAAAATCTCCAGTCCCCTCGTTCCCGTATCAACAAATGATTTACTCATTTTCAAAAGAAAAAAACGAATAATAAATCAAAATTATTGCTCGTTTTTCAATATTTATTGTCGATGTGAAGGTCTTCATCTTTTTTTCAAAATAATTTGTTACTCAAGCCATATTTTTATGCATTTTTATTTAAATAAATTTAAGTAAAGCTTTAATCATAAAAAATAAACCATAATTCATAAAAGAACTTTACGTTTATCAATTGCCCCCCCCCCGCCTACAATAACATTTATATAAAGGAAATAAAATTAATTTTGTCTTTCACCGAAGAGTAAATTTTGAGTTTTTAGTTTTATTATTTATTATTTTTTATTATTGATTTATTAATTTTTAAATTATTTGTTTATTATTGTTTGTATTTTTTTGAATTATTATCCACAAGCACAAAATCAAAACAATACATATATATTTTTTTTAATAATTTCAAGACGATTTCTTGTTTTAAATCGGAGATTCACGAAGTTAAGGGCGCGCGACAAAGCATCATAGTAATTACAAGAAATTAATTTTTTTATATTCTTTTTGTAATTTTTAATTTATTATTGATATTTCATAGTTTTCTGTATCCATAAGGTATGTACATTTTTTGAATAACACTGTTTATTTTTATCTTTAAGTACCTCTCTTTGTATTAGGTTCGGCCTGTTGAGTAACAAGTGGTTAAATGAAATAAAAATAAATACCTCGATAAAATCTTGAGAATCATAAAGAGGGGTCCGAATATTTATTTGAACGAAAAGAGGGGCGCATTATGAAAAATTCGTGCATGTCTGCAATAAATAAATAAAATTTTCCATGCACATTTCCAAGTGAAATTTTTGGTAAAAAAAGCTTGGATAATTTTAAAACAAAGAGAAAAGTATATTTTTTTAATTATTTTTAAAGTAAAATACTCGTCATAAGAAACATGGCAGAAGTCTTACTTTTTAAGCCAAGAATAAAAGTGTTATTTTCATTTTTATTTTTATTAAAATCGTGGGGGCAAGAAACAAGAGGACCAAATTTAATACGTAGTTATTATATTTTGTAAAAAAAATCTTAAAAAAAGTTACATTGATTTGTTTTGAATTGATTGGACAGAAAACCCAAAATTATCGAATGGCTTTGTATTTTTTTTATCGTTAAAGGATATACAGTTTAATTGAAATGAATCAGATCATATATACAGGCTCATTCTGAAATAAGTACCGATATTTTAACAGGTGATACCTTAACCCAAACCAAAATCCGCAAAAACGGCGACAAAACATTTTTTTCTGGCACACCCTTCAACATAGGACTGTCATTTTTGCATATTTGGGGTTGGGCTATTGTCAGCTATCACCTGTTAAAATATCGGTACTTATTTCAGAATGAACCTGTATAAACTAAAAATAAAAAAAAAGATTAAATAGAGAGAGATTTCTCTAACAAAATCAATTGTTCATATTTGCAATTTACATCGTATTTTATTTATAATTTTTATGGCAATTTCGTCTTCTTGTTACCTCTTAATGTATTTTTTTGCTTTCATTTCTGATTTAATTCTTCATATTCGAGCTTTCAATGTAAAAGTTATTAGTAGAATATTTGTCCGAATCCGGTAGTTTGTTTTCCGTTTGTAGGCAGTGATTACTGAAATTAGAATCGTTCTGTCGTCGTTGGTCGACGTTTTTTAATATCTGATTCAGGAATTTCTACATGGTTGTGGGATTAAAGCAGAATTAAAGGCCGCGCTCCTTTCCCTGCAGTTTTCAAAGTCCGCATGTTTTAATCTCGTTGTTTTTCATCAAAATTAATGGCTCAAAACTGGTACGCGTTTTATATGCCGTGCCGTTTTCACGAATCTTTTAATTAAAATTTACAGATTTTAATATTTGTTTAAAAACCGCAGAAAAATATTTTATTATATGCATGTTTATCGTTTTATTGATATGACATTGTTTGATGATTTTTTTATTGCTGTACGTGATGCAATGTTGGTCATATCAAGAATACAAATCACCGTATAATTTTGTTTTTTTTTTTTTATTGACAAATTCGTTGTGCATTTTTTAATTTAACTGTGAGGTTCGCGATAGCGATATTTATTGCCGTACAAACATATAAAAGGCTGATCGTGTACGGAACTTGCAGGCAGTGCAACAGATGGATAACCCTTCCACTATTGAACCGCACCCGCAATGCGGCGGGTCAAGGGCTTACCGGATAAATAAGGAAAGGGAGTCGAAAATTGAACTACACATGAATAAACTGACTTTAAGTGATTGTTGGTATTTCCATTTTACCGTCTCTGTTTGCTCGAAAAATTTCACAAATCGACGCGAACGTATTATTTATCCTCGTGGCCGTGTTCAGCATTGTGTCCCGATCCGATTTAAAATTTACTTACTTCGATCTTTATTCAGGAGGCGTTTCAGCATACAATGATAGTTTTCATACTGATGGGGACTAAAATCCAAAACTGGTAAATTATTTGCTATGAGTCACGTGACATCAAGTGCATATGTCCATGTAAAAGTAGGACGTGAAAAATAACAACTGAACCACCTACAGGGTAAATTTTCGAAATTTTATCGACCTAATTTCAATGGAATCCAACGAAATCTTGCGGAAACTTTTTGAACTTTTCGAAATGCAAAGGATTTTTTATTCACGTAAGACATTCTATTCTTCAATTACAGTCACGTGACGCCTCACTACTATAATGTCGACATCAACATGCCGTGCAAAATAAAACTTTAACAAAATTCTCAACTTAATTGTCGTCTTATACAGCCTGTTCACGGGAACATTCTACAATAGCAAACTTTTTTATTTAAAGAAGTACAAACTTGGTTAAATGGACAAAGTTTAAGTACCTTTCAATGCGCATTTCGCGCAATAAATTATAAAACAAAAGAACATCGCGTTGCTAGGATACAAGCATAACGATTCATTTTTTAAATCGAACACTCTGTATATTTTTATATTTTTAAGTTGGTCTGGTTGCCTGCTATAATTAAATATAAAACAATTTTTCTCTAGGATCGCTAATTAAAGAGTTAAAAAAATATATAATTTCTTGCATTCTGGTCACGAATTATTCTACAATAGCTAACTTTTTTATTTAAAGAGATACAAACTTGGTTAAATGGACAAAGTTTAAGTACCTTGCAATGCACTTTTCGCGCAATAAATTATAAAACAAAAGAACATCGCGTTGCTAAGATAGAAGCATACCGATTACTTTTTTAAATTGAACACCCTGTATATTTTTATATTTTTAAGTTGCTCTGATTGCGTGCTATAGTTAATTATAAGACAATTTTTTTCTATGATCGCTAGTTAAAAAAATAGTAATAAAATAATAAAAATCAAAAGGCAAAAGAATCGATGCTTCCCTTGCAACAATTTGTTTTATCAATATTTTTTTATCCTTCGGACTGCACCAATATGTCTTATACATCTCACATCAATAGCAATAAAAGAATTGTATTATAAGTTATTTATTTACCACTATTATAATTATTATGAAATTTGCAAAATTATTTTCTCCAAAACTCTTTTAATAGCGGTTTTAGAGAAAAATTGTCTTATAATTAATTATTGCAGGCAATTAGAGCAACTTAAAAATATAGAAATATACAGGGTGTTCAATTTAAAAAAGTAATCGGTATGCTTGTATCTTAGCAACGCGATGTTCTTTTGTTTTATAATTTATTGCGCGAAAAGCGCATTGCAAGGTACTTAAACTTTGTCCATTTAACCGAGCTTATATCTCCTTAAATAAAAAAGTTAGCTATTGTAGAATGTTCCCGTGAACAGACTGTATTGAAAACCTCTGAAACACGTACATTTTCTTTTTTAAAAATTCATATTTTCATGTCAAATATTTCGCCGTGTTCATTGGTTTTAATGCTGTGACGTCCTCGGATTTTTTTTTTTTTTAAATAGAGGCCCCCCATTTTTTCGTGGCTTTGACAGATACTGGAATTCTCTAAGCAATGGTATAAAAATGTGTGCAACTTGCATCAGAAAATCTTTGACCAATTAATGGATTTTACGAAGGTGTTGAGATACAGAAATGTTCTCTTAATGCCGGAAGATAACGATATTATTAGATCGTGATGCCATATCACTTGTCGCTGCTTGTATATCCCGATCCCTCGCTATATCCCCCAACCATACACAAAGGCATTTTTTAAGTGGTATCGTTATCTTCCGGCATTACGAGAACAAAATTCATGAAACAACAAAATTCATTAATTGCTCAAAGAATTTCTGATGGAAGGTGCACAAATCTTTATACCATTGTTTAGAGAATTCCATTATCTGTAAAAAATGAAGGTTTCTATAAAAAAAAATCCGATGACGTCACAGAATTAAAACAAATGAACACTGCGAAATAAATTTGACATGAAAATGTTCATTTTTAAAAAAGAAAATTGACGTGTTTCCGGGTTTTCCAATATATTCACCCATCGAAAAGATATTAATTTTATTCCAAACTTTTGGGACAACTGTATTTTTTTACTGTATTATAATAATGATGAGTCGTTGCTCCAGTACTGATTACAGTTTTCCATTTCCGTGTATTGTTTCTTGGCTGGGTTTTCAGTTTCCATTAATGAAGTTCTTTTCAAAAAGAGCATTTTGACGAACTTGGTTGATTGGATGCCATTAATTTAAGAAAAACGTATACAAATTAACATAAACTAATACATATTAATTAACGTAATTATGAAAAAAAAAATTCATATGGATGAACATTATACTTACTGATGAATCGCTTCTCACACTACGCACAAAAAATGATTCCACAACAACTTCAATGCTCTATTTAATATACCATTTTAAGTTGTGGTATACTAATACCTCCTCATTGTTCTATATATATTCCAACAAACTCCTCTTCATCATCATCTTTTTAAAACAAATAAGTTATTCTATTTATACCAAATTTCAATACAACATACACAGCAACCTCTCCGTTTTAAAACATATTATTTCTATGTCTATAGCATATAAGATGATCATCACTCTGTTCGTTCATTCCATATTTAGACTCCATCCTTGAGACATCTAAAGCGGCCCCTAGACTGTCAATATTGACCGTCTGTAGATATTGAAAGATTGCGCAATATATTGAGTCAATCAAAATGAGTTTGATTTTTATTGTGCAATCTAGAAGATATTGTGTCGTTTGTGGCTAATATTGCGCAAGTTTCCATTACAATTATGCCTATGGATTGTGGAGATATAGCACTTGTGAATTTTAAATCTTCGAAAGTATTTCCAGTCGCTAGATAACGTAGTGTTATTGACAAACGCTGTCTTGAAGGGATAGCTTCTCCCATTATAGTATCCCTTTTTTGAATTTCAGGTATAACCATTCTCAACAGTTCATCAAATAATATATCGTCTAATCGCACAAAGTTTTTAAAATCACTTGGTTCACTAATTCTTAGTTCAGTTAACAAATTTTCATGAGTGTATTCATTAAAAAAAAAAATATATTGCTTCGTGTAGGTTGGCCCAGCAATATTATTATGCAATATATTGACGTAAATATTGACAGTCTAGGGGCCGCTTAAGCCATACAGATAATCCAAATCATTTATTTCCAGTCATTTGTGAAACCTTCCATTTGTGAAGACCGCCGAGCGACCTTCAATTTAAGGTCTTTGAGGTTCATTGACCTTCCTCAAAGCGGCCTTCAACTGAAGATCGTTCGAAGTTTATTGGCCTTCGTTAGCAAGGCTATTGGAACCTTGGAGCGACCTTCCACTCATCCGAGTGTGTCCTTCATCAATCATGGCCTTGACCTTAAAAATCAAGATCAAGGTTATGTTCGAGGACAACGTTCTAAAATCAGCTTGGAACTTCAGAGCGACCTTCAAAGGTCATTGCAGCCGATTGTGTTCTTCTTCGTTAATCGTAACCTTGACCTTGAAAATCAAGGTCAAGGTTATATAATAAAAATACTACAAATTTTTCATATATAATCCATAGAATAACAATTTTATTTTTAGATTATCACGTCCTGTACGCTACAGGTCAGTGAATGAAAATCGAGGAGCAGCAAGTTTATGCACTCCGTCAGCTTTACCGCTTGCAATAAGTTTACAAGGAACTCCCTTGTTGACACCGGCATCCACGGAATCATCGTATATGGTTACCAGAACTCCTTCCTCAAATTTTAGAGAACGAAGCGATTCTTACGACGACCATGACTGTTAAAATGAATTTCCTTACAAACATAGATGCGTCGATGTTAAAAACAATGTAAATTAAATGCGATTATAATTTATGACCCGTTAGCGTTTAATGAGATATTTATTTATTAGATAGATAAATTTATTATGAAGACGTTATGTTCCTATCTACCTTTCATAATTCTCTTTTTGTATGTACATACAATGACGAAGTTAATTTTTACAGCTAGCATGTGACAAATAAATAATACAAATAAATGCACCACAGTGTATAAAATGTGTATTTCGAATTTAAGATTTACAGCACAAAGTGTACATAGTTTGATCAGTGTTCACGTATATTTAAATTTAAAATGATATTACTTTTGTAACTATGTTCTAGGCGCTGTAATACAGTAATCGTTGTTGTTAAAAAAAAAACGTCGACAATCCCCAGATAAACATAATAAAGAATATTTTTCGTGATGTTCCAATGTGAAGTACAGTGAGATCGAAAAAAAAATTAGTCAAAGTAAGCCATGACAAAAATCGGCATGTCTTTACTTAAACCACTATTTATTTCTTAATGTCAAATTGACGTTTGTCAAAAATGTTCAATAGGAAAGTGCTCCTGAAATTCTTCATAACAGGCATCGTAAGAATATTCTCATTCACCGTTTACTGTTTCATTTCCATTTCAAAAACAGAATTCTAAAAGAAAAGCTTTGATTTGTTTGGACAACATTTTTGACAAACGTCATTTTGACATTAAGAAATAAATAGTGGTTTAAGTGAAGACATGCCGATTTTTGTTCATGGCTTACTTTGACTAATCTTTTTTTCGATCTCACTGTATTAACTCGTACAGATAAAATGTTACACTTGTTGCCAAGCAATAATAGTTAATGTACTTTCCAATTTTCATGTGAAATATATTTTGTATTATACAGGCTGTATTTGAACATGCAGTAAGTGGGTATGATAAATGTTAATATTAATGCTAATAGGTCATTTCTAGATGTAATAGAATTTAAATATTTTTTAAACAGACCTAATCAAATTTCGAAATTTATCATATTTTTTTTATTTCAATCGATAATGAAACTTTCGACTGTACCAAAATGCAAAAGTATAAGCGCATGACACATTAACTCGAAACTTTTCCAATTTATTTAGGAAATTGTCTATGCTGTAAACCTCTATATCCACACGTAGGTTTGTAAACATTTCGTTAAAAACATTACTCACCCAATCTTCAAATACATCCCGTATTACAGAAATATTGTGCCGTACTGGCAAGAATAAACGTATTATGATGTATACCAGTATTTCCTTTCATAATGATAATTTAGAAACCCGTATGTGCAATTACATATATAAATGTACAGCTAAAATCTAATCTAATCAAAATAATATCATGGAAATAGGCATCAATAGGACAACAAAAGCAAACGCCAGAAGAAGATAGAGGAGATAATATTAAACAATATTGGAGATTTTGATAAGCTATTTTAGTAACGTGTTTTCATATTTAATTACATAAATGACAATTATGAAATAAATACCTAAAATAAGCTAATTTTATGCATGAAAATTAACCTCCAAAGTTCGACAGAAAAAAAATCGTTCGTACGAACAAGCAACGAACATGAATAGTGGGAATTTCTCCCTAATAAGTACCCTACGGGTCTGACCTAATACATCATATTAAATGCAATTTCATACAAAATTAAACTACGACCGCGAGCGCTGATTTTCGTTTTCGTTCAAAGACGCTGTGATATCGCATATCAAAAGACGTATACTTCCGCAATGAGTAAGTGGCAATTAAGTACAGCACATAATTAAAATATTGAAAATGTATGTTTCAACATATTAAATAAGGTCCATTTTAATATTAAAAAAAATAAGGATTAATAACAATTTGTTCAATTTAGGGTTCAGTTATTTAATTTATCAAAATTTATTTATAAGCTTTAAATTAATAATTAAATAAATTTAAACGACTTTTTAAATCTAAAATCTTTCAAAATATTTGTTAACAACAAAAAAAGTATAAAGCAACACGTAAGGTTGTAAAAATACAGGGTAAGTAGACGTAAAAGTAAAATAATGAGTGATTGAGAGGGTGGAAGGAGGGAGAGAGAGGGGTAGAGGGGGAGGGTTAGAGTGAGAGAGAAAGAGAGCGAGAGAGAGGGAGAGAGAGAGAGATAAGGAACAAGGATGTAACACTAAAAGAAAATGGAATGGAAGAGAATGTAAAAAAGTCAATGGTAAAAAATGTTTACGAAGAAACCAGAGCAATTTTGAAACTGATTAAAGAAGTAGCATGAGGGACAAGATAAAGGACAAGTGATACAGAATGCAGAAATAATAATTTATTTACATTGTCATCATTATTAAAATTTTGCTTACCTTTTTATTCTTGAACATGCAACCATTAACACACATGATGTGCAATAAAAATATATTTATTACGACACACAAATACATAACATATATAAAAATGTGTTTCGATATCTTTTTCATTCACAATAATAAAAAAGGTAAGTATAATTTCAAGCAACAAAGAATTTAAATTAATTGTTAAAATTGAATTCTATAGAAAGTTCTTACAAGATAAGAACACTAGATAGTTACGTAATAATCATAATGTTATCAATATCACAATTTTATTCTATTTCTACTTCGCAATGTACTAAAGAACCAAAATCCTAGGGCCAAAATCCACTAGATACGCCCAGAGAAAACGAAAGTGATGATGCTCAGGAAACGTAGAAAGCGAAGAAAGAATAAAGTGCTGGTATGGAACGGAGAAATGGTGAAAGAGTTGAAAGAATGGTTATATATAGAAACCAAGAAAAGGAAACGGAATAAATATACAAAGGCAATATCTAAATAGCATACGAAAATAATAGCTTCATAAACAGTTGAAAATAATTACGTCACATATACAGGATGTTTACTAAACACGCGGCAAAAATTCAGGGGGTTATTCCTTAGGCTATTTTAAGTTTTTTTTTGTCCTAAGATAATTTTCGGAAAGGTGCATTGTTTTGAAGATACAGGGCGTTAAAAGCTTTTTGAAAAAAAAAACAATAATTTATTACTAACTATTACATGTAAAGATTCCATACATAAAATGCATAAAAAGCAAGAATATACATAAACACAAAGTGTTTGCATTTACTTTGTATTTATGTATATTCTTCTACCTGAAGAAGCCACTGTGTGGTAAAACAATTGTAGTAGTAATACAATAAATCACGTGAAACCAACAATTTATTTATTTTTGTTTTAATTTTGTGAATATGGAGTTTCATCATGTATCTGCCAAATCTATTCAATTTCTATTTTAGTTATTAGTAATGTTAAACGTATATTTATTTTTGTTGAATAGAAAGGAGAAATGAATAATAAAAGTAACCTGCTGATATTTCTGATACAGTCCTTCGACATTCTTTTAATTGTAATCCGTTTTTTTTCGAATTATATCAAATTTAATTCGAATACCTAATTACTATCTCATAGGTAGTAGTGTCACATACTACTACTCAATGTATTTATATGTCCCACTATTTCAACGGGTGATAGTTGACCTTAACCCAAACCCAAATCCGCAAAAACGGCGATCATATCTTCATTTTAAATTTTCGAAAAATGTCATTTTTTTGAATGGGTATTCGGTTCTAAGTACCGTCCCGTGTCCATTTCAATATACATCGGGTTGAGAATCAACTTCCTTTAACGGGAATAATTTACAGTGGGATACATTTCAGAATGCAGGGCCATTTTGAAATAAGTCCCGCTATTTTAATAGCTGATAGCTGACCATACCCCAACCGAAAGTATGCAACAACGACAGTCATG
>JAFFZR010025671.1:0-10555 GCA_018397195.1 Lethrus apterus | reverse complement strand
AAATAAAAATATGCAACTGTACCGGCGTCATTCTTCATGATTTATTTTACAACAAAATTCAAATTGTCAAATGTTGAATTTACGTATATCCTTGATGAAGTATTAAGCTCGTGTTTCACTGCCTGAAAAATATATATTTTTTTACTTAGTTACTTAGTTATACAGGGTGTAACATTAGCGCGATATTCTTCTATATCTCCGTTGTTATGCAAAATACAAAAAATATTTTAAGACAAAAGTTTTTTGAATTTATGGTCTCCACCACCTAAAATATTTTCAGTTATACGGAGGCTTTCGTATGTGCGCAACCACGAACAACATTAAAATTTTAAATGGAACACCCCATATATTATTACATTTTTGAATTCCCTGGATAAATTTAATATAAGTTTGTATAAGATAATATTTGTCTATGTCTATTCGTTTTTAAGATATTTGCATTTATTCGGAAATTTTCACAGCTGATGGTCTTCGGCAAAACGCCTATAGTTCAATAACGAAATACACCAAGATCATGAAATTGTATGCAACATACTTAATAAATCTTCTTCTATTTGAAACAATTGAAATGCGGAAAACTTAATTTTTTTAAATGGAAGCGCTATATTTTTATGCATTAGTCGAAAGCAAAATTTAATTGTCTATTAATTTGAATAAGCAACATATGTAGTTAAAATTAATAATTTTCGAGATATTGATGTATTTTTAAATTATCGTACATTGTCATCCCTCCTGAGAACCATAAAAGTAATTTTTAAATGTTTTTTTAAAGCAAATCTGATAAACTACGAACTAATAAATAGAATATGCTGTAAATAAGGAGATACACCGTCATCGAGCGAGCATTTTGTAGATACAATTTTAAACGAATTTCTGCTTTCCTATCGACAACCCTCACGGAAGTAATTCAATATTATTAAGTTTTTGAATTATGAGTTTGTTATCGAACATTCCGGAACTGAAAGAGTGCATTTCGTAAATTCGTAATTCGGCATTCCACGTTTATAAGTTTTTTCTAGGGGATTAAAACAATGAAAGATATCTTATCCGAATCCGATTGGGAAATTTTTTTATCTAAATTATATTAATCATTTTTAAGACCTTGAAACGATATTGGCGGTAAGTTTTAACTTAATTGTATTACGAATGCGACGCATTGAGGTCTACATGGAACGTTTTCATGGACGCATGTTTGCACGTAGATGATGATATTAGGTACATGAGAAAGCAGCAAGAAAAATCAGTAACAATTTTATTTATTTATTTTTTGAATGGAATTTCTTGATTTATTAGTTTTTACATTCATTATATTATTTTATTTTTATAATATATTCAAAAGATCTATCAACAGTCTGAATCTAGTTATAAAGATTGGTTTCTTGGATGCTACCACAACCAACTTTAAGATAAAAATTATTTCGGCATTCGATGCGAGGGTTAGGGAAACGTGGAAAATCTAATTAGAATATCGAAAAGTCCATTCAAAGTCAGGCAAAATTTGCAAACTTTGTCTCTGAAATAAATTTTTTTATATTTTTTTCAAAATTGTGTCTTTGACGTTCTTTTACAAATTCTGTGGTTTTAAATTTTTTCTTTTTGGGCACAAAACTTCTGCTCTGTGTTATAAAAAACAATGGTAAAAATGCGAGTGTATATCTAGAATGTCAAACTTTTAAATTATGTTGAAATTGGTTTTATTAAAAAATAAAATTTAAAACTTATAGAGCATACAAATATTTGAAAACTTAGGGAAACTCGAAATTTGTATAACTTTTTGTGATATAACGATTTCTTTGCAAATTGTTTACAAATGTAACTTAGAATTTGTATATTTTTACAATTTTTTTTCTATAGACATAAAATTTGCATAAGATTTGCATAATAACCGTAGGGATTTGCACGTAAAGCCATAAAAACATTAAAAGTCGGTATTGCAGACTAGAAATCTCTAAACTGCATTCGCTTGATATTTTATCGCTTTCTGTCACACGAAGATTTGATAGCTGTGACTGAGAAACTTTTTGCCAAATATATCAAAAATGTCCGTTAAAACACAATACAACAGTCCCTGTCACGATTAGCCAATGGTCTCTAAAAAATGTGATTTAAGTTAGCTTTAGTTCTCTTGGAATTTATATCGATTTATCATTAGTGGGTTGTTCGTTCCGGAACTATCCCGAGGAAAACTTTTTGCCGGAAACTTCAAATTTAGAATATCGAGTTTACTTACTCATTCGCTTAGTTTAACTGCGGACGGTTTTATTTGATAAAGTTTTCCGCGCAAAAGATTTGGTCATTACAAATGGAAAATGGTCTGTAACGTTTGTTATTCCATATAGTGGATATGCTTTAAAATTGGATGGTAATGGTTACTATTGTTTTTATTCTATTCTATACAAAACAATTGATATAAATGTAATAGCAGTAAAGAAGTCATCAGCAAATGATATTTTAAAAAATATTTCAATAATTATTATAGAAATTTTGGCTGATGTAGCATTGAGCTAGTAAAAGGATAATGGTAGGGATAAGGGTAAAGGAAGTTGAAATAATTTAGATAACTATCGGGAAATATAATTATTAATTGTAACGGGACATATTTCTCATATTTTTGTAATACAGGGTCCTGCAATAGTACGTCTTGCATTATTGAAAACGTTAACGTTACAATTTTGAATATCCTCGATTATCGTAGAAACTGCTAAAGTTAGGTATAGGGAAATTACGATGGATCGACGAAGAATTTAATTCTGCATCACTTTTTGTAAAAATATACAGGGTGTTTCATTTAAAAAAATCGAGAAAAATAATTTCAAAGTTGGTAAAATTGATACTTTCATACTGACTAGCCTGTATATCCGCTGATAGAAATAATTTAGCGATATCATCTCCCAACTTCCGTAAATTCACACAATAAATTTTATTGTAAAAAATCCAAGCGTTTGGACGTAGCGGTTTTTTTATTTGAAATATGTAATTTACATTTTGTTAACAAAAACAATTGCAACTTTAAAACGGCTAAACAGGTTACCTTGATATTCTGGGGATGAATAGAGGGCGGTCTGGTATTTTAAATAATGTAAAAATATACAGGTGTTCCATTTAAAAAAATCAAATTTTACTGTGCCACCTATTGTTGAAACATCCTGTATATACGAAAATATTTTTAGAAGATGCAGGCTTACTAGTATATTACATCCCCAGAATTTTAAATGGCTATCTAGCATACTGCCCGAGTTATGAAAGACGGACGTACTATTGCAGGACCTGTAGATATCATGCAACTTGGGTTGTTGGAGAAAACAATGTTTTGTTTTGTTGAAAACAAATCTTACGTATCATATTTTGTTATCGCGATATTTTGAAAAAACTACACGACGTGTCGTCTCGACGCAGGAAACATCAATTATGAACTTTTGGAAAAAACAAGAAATTCTAGAAGGGATGATATATCACGGGGCGATGACTACGAATGAATTTAAGGACAGCCACAAAGTAAATAAATAATGTGTCTCACATCGGTGGAAAAGTAACTGAAACTCCTAAAACAAAATATTTTAATGTGGAAAGACCGACGAAATATTAATCAATTTCGTTAGTCCTCACGTTTTCGAAGCCATTTTTATCACGAAATTACATCAACATCTTATATTTTATTTTTAAAACTTTCCGAGACGAAATCCATCTGTAATAAATAAAATCTGACGGCGAAGTTTAATAAAACGCCTGAAAGAATATCCTGGCGGATGCTTTTACTTTGTAGCGTGCGCTTAATTGCAGAGTGTCGTTACATTAATCAAGTGTGTGTTCCTGCGACAATTTGCGAAAAACGAGGTTAAGGTAAACTGCGAGGTTTGATAAAATGCCGTTAATTCTGCATCTAAAGATTTGTCGTTTGAAAACAAATTTTGTATGAATTTTGTTTGCTGAAGTAATTATGATATTTAAAAATTGTGTATAATTTTCCAGAAAAAATGTTGATATAATTATATTCTACGTTGGACAACAGTGGATTGTGTCGTTATAAATGCTTAAATTTTTTCATATAAGTTGTTTGAAAATTTATATTCTTCTGTCCAAATAATCAATTGTAATAAAATTTGAAATTTAATACACACGACATGCGATGAAATCAAGGCCTCAAATCTTTCTAAGTCTTGAATTTAATTTACTTCAGAAATTTAAGATTATCGACCACACAGATCTTTTTCTGGACATCCTGTATATTCAAAAATAATTTCCTGAAATGTTCATTTATCTCTAGTTGAACACTGCCTTTGGTCGAAATCTCTAAGTTTAAAAAGAAACGAGAAATCGAAGAACGGAACTCATATGTAGGTATATGCATATATGAATACTTAGGTTAGGTATGTTAGAATAAATTGTTAAAAATGTTTGATGATATTATATTTCTTTGAAACAAAAATTTAATTAAATAATCTCATTAAAAACTTTTTGTGGTAGAAATTTTGAACAAGATTATAATGAGAATTAATGTGAATTTCCTTTTAAATACTCATCTATGAGCTCTGTGTTTGTTATTGCATTCGAATTATTAATTAAATAATTTAGATATTAAAAGTTACATCAATACATAAAATCTTCAAATATGTTTCGAAATCAAACTACACATTTTTCGCCCTTATACCCGTATATTTGCCAACAAATGTTATTGACTCTCTACAATCGTTACAAATTATTAATCTATACTGCGATTTTATTTTGCAAGATTTTCTATACAGTGTGGTGATAAAGTTTGGAACAAAATTCATAAAAGCGTTTTATAATGTTTTTAAGAAAATCGCTCGGACAGGTCAATTTTTGTTTTTAAAATGCCGTCTTCTGACGTTAATTTTTTTGGAATGACGTCATCATAAATTTTTTTCTTCTGTTTTTAATAGACCTTCTTACTATTTAAACGATGATGTAAAAAAATTGGTACCTCACATAACAATTTTTTTGAATAAATGACACATTTACTTCAGATCGTCAGTGGTTTATAATTTAGTAAAAATAATAATCGTAAACATTCTAAATTAAAGCAAATAACAGTAATTTATGCATCTAATTTTTGTTTAAAAGAAAAATTTTTTATGTGTTATTTATTCAAAAAAATTGTTATGTAAGGTACCTATTTTTTACATCACCGTTTAAGTAGTAAGAAGGTCTATTAAAAACAGAAGAAAAAAGTGGGGGTCGTCATTTAAAAAAATTTATGATGACGTCATTGTGCAAAAACAAATGACGACATTCCAAGAAAATTAACGTCAGAAGACGGCATTTCAAAAACAAACATTGACCTGTCAGAGCGATTTTCTTAAAAACATTACAGAACACTTTTATGAATTTTGTTCCAAACTTTATCACCACACTGTATACAATGTCACAGTTCGTTTCCAAATACAATAAATCAACTCGTTAGTCCGCCCGAAATGTTTTAATATAATTCGCTTGGATTTAACTGGAAATTATCTAGCTGGAATTCATTAGGTTTAATTGAACGATTAAACGTTTTTCCGTTAGATTATATTGTGAGTTGGCATTTTACATTCACCAACTCCAACTAATTCTGTTAATTGATTTTTGAATTGCGTCAACGGCCGAAGAACAAAAGACCTTTTAAATTGAAACGCGTAAAATTATGAACTGTATCTGTTTATGGAATCATATAGGGATATTGGTATTTCTGAATTCGTGATAGCGTTGTACCGAATATCCGCCACATGTTGACGGATTGACAACCAGATATGAAAACAAAAGATTCGGTTTATTCAGCATGTGTAAATGACGTTTGAGTTGATCGTATTTTATCGACGTCAGTTTATGAAATATTGACATAAATTCGAATGCACACTTTACTGAATTTTAATATGCCAATGCAAAGGATAGTTACATTATTAATTGTTTAATCTTTTTCGTAATTCTGATATGTTATTTCATTGTAATCTGTTAAAATTTAACAGCCTTGCCCGTTATTTCTCAAAGAAAAAATCGGATTTTCTTTTCAAAAAGGTAAACACTTCCGTGCATAGAGATGTCAATATTTTGATGCAGTTTCAAGCACGTTTTCAACATTGAAATTTTTGTCCACAAACTATTAGGCGGAAAGTTTTTTGACAGTCTTGAGAAATAACACAGTAAAACGTCATTGTTAACTGCTTCTATTTTTTTGCTTTTTCGTCAGTATTACGAAAACAAGTTAACAACATACGGCCAATATGCATATAACAAACTCGGATAAGTTATATTTACCCTCGTTTGTTATATCAATCATATCGGCCAAAATATCGTTATATACTATAATTTTGACATGGTAATAAGATTCTCAATTGTTTCATCGAATTGAATTACAACAGGGATAAATATGAGAGTGTTGTTACACTCTTGATTTTCGTCAAAATATTCTCGTAAGCGAATCAGATACAAGAGTTAAATTAAATTTTGTCTGATGAATGGCACTGAATATTTCAAGTCTTTCATTAACGGTTTTCGCTTCAGTTGCTCGAAAGCCTGTTTGAAATCTTTAAATATCAAGTGCATTTCCATATTATATTCTTGGCACTTATCCATTATTTTGTCTTAAAATGTGTATTACGTCGACCGTTGAGCTTCCTTTTCTGAGTCCATTCTGATAGTCTCCCTTAAAATTTTCTGTGTACTTCTGTGGTCTATCTTTTAGTATAATCGTTAGTATTTTATACGTTGCATTCAGGGGGAGAAATTCTGCATTTATTTTAATACATCCCGCAACTTTTCTTTTCTTTAATTACTTTATTGCTTTATTCTGCACTTCTACATATACAAGTTGCTCTATTTCCAATTTTCACTCTTCTTCCTCTTCCTTCTTCACATTTTCCTCTTCGTCTGCCTTGTATACTTCCTCGAAATGATTCTTTCAACTTTTCTCTTTAATATTTACCTTTGGCTTTTTTCTTTTTCCTTTATTCATATAAATATACAAGTTTCTAGCATTATTGTTTCTACAACCTTTTTTCAATTTTCTATCTATACATAGCGGATTCATTTTATTGTGTAGCTTTGTTTCTCATTTTCCGTTTTCTTTGTATTTTTTCAGATTTGCTTCGTTGCTTGTGAGCGAGAAGAAAATGGCTTATTCTTCTCGCTTCGTTTTTTTATTTTTATTGACTTCGTGCACTCTTGATCAAACCAATGTTTTTTTTTTGCTTTTTCCTGTATCCCATGGTTTTTTTTTCTGCTGTCTCACTCTATTGCAATAGTCTTACTATATTGTTTTCCTGTATTTTTACTTTTCTTCCTGCAGAGGCTACATCGATTCTATATTTTTGTAGCTCTTCTGGCACATCCTCAATTTTCCCGCTTTCAAGAGTGTTTTGACGTTAAATGTTCCAATTCTTATTGTATTTTTCTTTATTTTCCTTCTTGTTTTTAATCATTCATTATTTCCATTTTCGAATCCTTTTTCTTTAAATCCTGCCCTAAGTTACATATTTTTGATATTGTTAACTTATTTTACTTATTCTTTGCCCAGTCCGTTATCATTTCTTTCCCAGTTGCATTGTTTTTTTTTGCCGGCGTTTCGTCCAACATTTCCTTATTTCTGTTCCACTTTCGTTACTACCTTCGCGCTTCTTGTATCCAGTTTTTACCTCTTTGCCACGTGATCTTCGTTCTTTGGTCCATGATCTTATTTTTCTTCGTATTTTCATTGCGGTTTTTGTTAAACGATCATAAGTGTAAATTCGCTCAACATTAATATCTTTTAAGATGTGCTTTTTCTTCATTATTAGTTTTTTGTATCGTTCCGGTTTTAATTCCAGTAGACACATTTTCTCTCCGATTTTTCTCTTTGTTTTAGTTCTACTTCAGTGTTTATATGCTGCTGGAAGGATAGCTGCATCTTTTATGATTTCCATATCTGTATATTTATTTTCATTTCTATCACTATGACATTGTTCTTCCTTTCTTTCTTTCTTTTCTATGCTGTCCTTAATCTGTCATAAGTCTTTCAGATTTTTCGTTGTTTTCTGTGGTTTTTCGTGCGTTCTGTTCTTTCATTTTCCTTTTTTAGCTGTTGTGTCTGTTCTCTATGTTCTTTTATTTCTGTCCTTAGCAGTTTCAACTCTTTTCTTATAACCTACATTTCAGAATTTATACCTCTTCCTTCTTTCAATTGTTCATCAAATTTATCGTCTTATGCTCTTATGTTAATTTTGGCTGATAATCTACATTTCCCTCTAGTGTAACCGTAAATTTTCCCCGTCTATCGTGGTTAGTCTCAGAAAGTTAACAGATTATTTTTATGTTTTTATAAATGCAATTTGTTACTTTTGAGAATTTTTGTATACCATTGATATTGGCATATTAAATTGCTGTGAAATTCTTGACATCGACTGCTGATAGTTCACCTTATCTAAGGTATCAACCTTCTAGATTTCTTGTAGTTGATGAATGATCACACTTCATTTTCTCTCGAATTTCTGAACTATCTCTCTAATATATTTTCCACATACGTACTGTCGGGTGAATTTAATTGAATATTTTCTTCTTCTTCTTTTACGATTTGTAAAAAAATGAGCATTGAATTGATCAAGTTTAATATACGAGGGATTACATTATGGAAGAACAATCTCAGACAAGTTACATACATTTTATCGAATTATAATATTTAAATGCTCCAAATATCTTGCCGAAGATCGAAATTTCACCTACGAACACGTTTTCATTTTACCAATAACATTAAAGGCAATCTATAGCAAATTAACAAACTGATTTCCATTTCAGATAAATTATGCCCAATACGTTTTGTGAATTATTTAACGTAATTATCGTATCCAATTTAATTTTTTAATCGTTGATTACGTTATTTCGAGAATTCAGTTTGTCGATTAATCAGATCGTTAATTTGTTGTATTAAGTTTCGTTCATACATACGGTGAATAATTACATGTATGTATGGCCTCGCTTACGCAAACAATCAACACTCGATTAAGTACATAAAATATTTGAAACAATGCAATGAACAAAACATCATTTAAAAAGTGTAATTTTGAATAAGACAGTAAACACATTTTTAAAACTAGACATAAGTTAGCAATGATAGAAAGATACGACCAACTCCATAAATAAAATTAGAGAAACCAACAAAGTAAATATGCAAATAAAATGGAGACGCTCAATAAAGAAAAAGAGTCGTAAGAATTATATATAGCCAGATTTTATATTATATTTTAGCTACATATCCAGGAAGATTTATTTTGCAACACGGACCATGAATACGCCACTAGTAAGCAAAAAATGCATAATCTTCAGATGACAATCTGTAAGTTCTCGGTAAGAACATTTCTAATATTTTTCATGAATGTGTAGATGTGCATCTGAAGAAAACAAATTCTTATGAACGTGTTGTTTTGCTGTTCAAATTTGAAATTAGTAAATTATATATTTTATAATATTTTTCATCTACGTATGAATTTTCTGTCTCTTTCTCTAATTGAATACGACTTCAAGCACATTTTATTTCGAAATTATACTCGTTTAGGAAAACACTTTGAGAAAAGATTTCTACGTCAATCTGAGCCCGCATCACGTAATAAACTAAATGAGTCTAATTTACATCATTTAAAATTTAAAATGTAATACAGTTTGGCGCTTTTACTATGCGTAATTTAATTTAATGCTTTTTGTAAAGAGGACCGCTAATCTCTGAAAATAATTGTATTAAATAATTTCTAAAATAAGTTTTCTTGGGAATTATTTATGTATTCTGGAAACAAATATTTCTAGTGTCGTTGCGAAGGCTGAACTATGTAAATGAAATAGTCCAGTTGTGCTTCCGTTTATAAACTATATACAGGTGTACCAACTAAGATGGAAAGTACATTTGCTCTGTTATTAATAGTAAATCAGTTCTGAAACTTTGTACGCATTGATAATTCAAATTTCTCTATCAACTAAAAATATGTACAAAGATGGCCGACTTCCGGTTATACCGGAAGTCGGCACAAACTTTCTTATTTTAAATGCAACATCCTATTTTTTATTATCTTTTTGGATTGTCCATAAAAAATAAACACTAGTTTATTAAACACATACTTGGTCTTAGTGGCACTGTTTCGGAGTTATTCAACTTTGTTTGAAAAAAACGACTCTTGCAGTGTTTTCGGAAATTTGAAGTATCTCCGGAACTAATGTGCGAAGAGAGCTGCGGTTTTCACCCTTCGATTTATTAAGATGCATTTTATTCCTCAATACAAATTGAAACAATTCGGTTCATTAAAACGTGAAATAAGAACGTTGGATGTTCAGTCTTTTCAATCATGGCTAACGTGATTTTTTTAAATGCAACACTATATTAATTGTTTCATCGGATAGAAAATCTCATTCCCTTTCACCTTTATTAATACATATTGGCATCTACAAGTAGTAGTTTTGTAGTTATTTCCGTTTTTTTCTTTATACCATATTTCTTGACGTCTAAATCCCCAATACACTAATAATTTCGCCAGTAACTTGTTTTTATTAGGTATAAAATTAAATACAACAATAGAACTAATGTTCATGCATTCAGCGTTTC
>JAFFZR010025670.1:0-17813 GCA_018397195.1 Lethrus apterus | reverse complement strand
TATTATCGGATTAATATGATTCAAACTTTTATACCAAATGACGATCGAACATGAAAGCTTCAATTGTTTTATTGTGGTTAATAAACCGCTGGCTTCATCTCGAATCATATTATCTATTTCAGCATTCTCATAAATACTTAATAAAGGTTATGGAATCTATACGATGCACCGGCGCATCTCACAATTTACATATAAAACCAAGAAGCCTATCTATTCCTGTTGTATTTGATTTTACTACAAATTTACTTTCTAGATTCAACTAATGGAAATATATTTTTGAGGGTTGTGTTTATTTTTTTTGCGGTTTTGCCGCTCCTAAATTTTGCCGCCGTAGGCAGTTGCCTACCTTGCCTACCGCCTAGGGCCGGCTCTGCACAGAGGCTAACTGTGGTCTGAAACTCAACGTCCTGACTTGGTTTTCTGATGGACACAAGTGATCGAATTTTCCAGAATAGTTTTCGCACGTAGGCGCATTCTTTTATTTAATTGGCTAATTGATCATACGATTCCTCACTTAATTTCGATTGGAAAAATGAATAAAATGTTGATTTAATACAAGTAATGCCATCTATTAGCGGAAATGTGTTACTACCAAATTATAATTTCTTTCCAGCAAACCAATAATATGCAACTAGTAAAATTACTTTAAAAGGGCGAGAATTTAAATATAAAAATGCGAAATTCAAAACGTGCAGATACCAAAGTATCGACAAAAAACAAGTCGAATGAATTCTAAAAAATCAAGCACATTTAATCCAAATATTTCATGAAATTCTTAAATTCCAAATTAGAAAAAAGAAACGACCTCGCATGCCATTAATTAATCGCTACGTTTGTCAATTACCAAACTGAAAAGTCGGAATCATTAAAATCTGGAGGAACGTATTTAATTGCTTCAATTTTGCGCAATTCGATACCGAAAAAAAAATCCCAACTACAACCGATAACAACGTATTCCCAACGAAAATAAATTGAATCGGTTTTCATTAAAATGTTACCAGACAACCGCAGAACTCGAATTGTTAATTATTGGGCCGCGTCGAATATTTGCAATTAATTGAAACACACGTTTCTGCTAATTATCCGATGTAATAAAAGCGTTTTTAACCGATCCGATCGACGCGACGCTAGGCAGTCATGTATATCTAATTGAAATGTATTTGAAAGGTTATGAAGTATACACGGCGGGGTCGAAATAATAATAAAAAAAAGGTGACTAATTGAACTAAAAACTAAAAAATTGATATTTAGTTTGTATATCTTTATCATTTCTTATTTCTTCAGGCGATTTTGTTACCTTGTCTTACAAGAAGGATAAAGTTGTTGTTCTTCGTATACAGGGTGAGTCACCACCGACGTCACGGGGTTTTATGGCGAAACGGCATATATTCTTCTCTTGCAGGTGGTTTATGTAAGTCAATAAGGGCTACATTTTATTTTTCAAATATACAGGGCGCTCCAAAAAATGTTTGAATTGCATGTAAAAAATACGCCAGACTTTCATAAGTGTTCCCTATACCTAAATACTAAGTGTTCTGATTTATTTCGGTTTTAGAAAAATATTATCCCAAAACAAAATTAATTATGAAATGTTTTTAGACCTTTAGTCCCTTAATTTATTTAGCAATTTACTACTACTACTTTTTCTACAGGTTGTTCAGAATTTTCAGTGCCATTATTAGCAAATTCAAACTGTAATATCTGGCTTATTTTAAATTGAACACCCATGTATTTTATAAGTTTATCGTGTAGCAAATTTAATTGTCTTTCAAACTGTATAGGTTCCCTATACCTAAATCTTAAAGTTTTGAAGTTATTTAGGTGTTTTTGGAATTTAACATCCTATTTCCCACCTATAAATGTTTTCCCAAAATGTCTTCTATTTACCTAAATTCTGGTGTCACGCATTTGAGTTTTATGCAGTATGCAGTATTATGACTAAAATACACAGAAACATTTCAGATCGAGAACGTAGTAACTTTATTTGAAACGGGCAAAATGGTGGACTAGTAAATCGTCACAATTTTCATAAGAAAAAACATAACTTTGATATGAAAGTTTTTTGGAGCGGCCTGTATATTTGAAAATATTTTTAAAATGTATTGACTTACATAATCCATCTGCAACAGAAGTTGGAGAATATATGCCGTTTCGCCATAAAACTCCGTGCCGTCGGTCGGTGGTGATTTTGGATCAATTAATACATTATTATTATTGTTATTATTATTATTATTATTATTATTAAATTGTTTGAGCCCGTTTGAAGAGCAGGAAAAAGCGCGAGTATATAAGATTGTAGAATGGAAACCATGTAGCAGGAGGAAGAAGACCAAGATCGGCTACAAGAGGTGATAGAAGATCTCAATAGTATAGGAATTTAACAATGGAAGAAAAAAACAAGTGGCAGGATAAAGTAGACAGACATAGGCCGAAAAATATAAAATGGCGGAGTAATGACTGATCTACCCTGTAAACAAATATCCAGAAAGTTTTGTAATGAACGGTAGAATCTCCTCTATGGTGTATAGCCATTAGTATATTCAAATACTCAGGTATCCTCCCGTATGTGCACAGATCCTTGTACTTTTTACAATACTTCCCGTTATGTACTTTTTCGTATCTTCCCTGAACATCCCTCCATTTCTACATCGCTTTCCTCGTAAATTCATTTCCCTCCACTACCTCTCTTTCCATCTCCAGCAATGACCATCCTGGTCTTTCGTACAAAAGCCACCCTATGCCCCTCCCATATTGACAGCTTCTCTATTTCAAATCCTCTCTTCATAATCTTTGTTCACCATCTTTGTCCAATTCGTCCTATTACTTTCCCTCACTTCCATTTCATACTTTGCCGCCCTCCCTTTCTTGCACACATGGTCAAGGTGACTCTCGTAAGACATATTCTCCCTTATCATCCAGCTTAGGAATAGCCACTCATTTACTTCGTTCATTACAACCGCTTTCCACTTTAGCTTAATCTCTCTTTTCCTTCTTCCACCTTTACTAAATACCTTGACTTTGGCTTCCCCTACGCTTAACATTAGGCCCCTTCTTTCCAAAAACTTTTCTAACCTTTTAGCCCGTCCTTACTGTCTGCTGCACCAGATCGTCAACGAATGCCAAAGACCATACCGCTTTCCAACTTTACCCCTCCATCCTACCCCCTCTAAGTGCTTCCTCTAACTCGGAAATATAAATGTTGAAAAGCTGTAGGCTTAACGAACGTCATTGCCTCAATCTACTAAAAGATCTACATTCCTCCGATATTCTCTACCCAACCTTGCTCCATGTTTTCTCACATATACAGGGTCATTCTGAAATAAGTACAGATATTTCAACAGGTGATAACTGATAATACCCCAATTCCAAATTTGCAAAAATTACGGTCCTATGTTGAAGGGTGTGGCAGAAAAAAATATTTTAAGTTTTGAGTAAAACATGACAATAACGCCGAATTATCATCAATAAAGGTTGTTTTGCAACATTTCATGTTATTCCCGCCAACGGAAATTGATTTTCAACGCGACACATATTGAAATGGACACAGGACCGTACTTAGAACCGAATGCCCACATAAAAAATGATATTTTTCAAAAATTTAAAGTGAAGTTAAGGCCGTTTTTACGGATTTAGGTCAGCTATTACCTGTTAAAATATCTGTACTTATTTCAGAATGATCCTGTATATTATTATAGAGCTTCGTTTTCTCGAAACACTAGTTTACGTGCGAAAGATTTTTGTAAGTTTGTTACGTTACATCACGTTGATTTTGTGCCGCCTTGTAAATAGCTCTAAAACCGAAATTCTTCAAAAATCTCAGTGAGTGTGAAACTCCATTTTTGCGCTTTCAAGATTCAGTTCGTCCTCATTACAAAAAATTATAAGACAGTATCTTGGATTAAATATTACGTCGTGGTATCAAACGTATTTCGCAGCAAAGCCGTACAAAACGTAGTAAATAAGCTTGACGGTGGTACGTAATTATCAATTATACGGTACCGTCATCGGGGCTTTGTCGGCCCTAATCAATGTGTAATCACTGAAAAGCCTTCGCTGATATTAGATATTAATTCCCGTTTCAGTTCCGTATCCAAGAGTCTGGAGTCTCTTGATCTGAGCTACAATCAACTAGACGGCGTGCCGCACCAAACGCTCAAAGAACTCAAGGCGCTCCAATGGATTAATCTGCACGGGTTTGTATGATTTCTAGATTTATACCTCAATCTACGTCTTCGACGTATAATGGAGTAATCATACAAAGGACACCATTTGATTACATTGATATTGCGTTTGGTTATTGTTTTGGTAAATTATTTGAAATTTGATTTTATTCTCGATCGATTGATCATAAATTCACAGTAAAAGATCCTACGAGTAATACAGTTTTATTTTTATTGTGGATTTATTTTTGAATTTGCTAATAGAAGACTTATCTGAATTACAAAGTTATTATTATAATTATTATTATAATTATTGTTTTTATAATTACATTACTCAGCAGCTTCGTTGCTCCCTTCCACTTCCCACTTCTGACGTCGATCAACCTGCCTTTCCTGGTCTCTTTATTCTATCTGCCTTCCAACTCTACAAGTTTTGCATTTCTTTTCTAAAACCCTTCTCACCCAACCTTACACAAAATGGCATTGACGCAGAGGAACTGAGGTGCAACCATTTTGTCTTTCAACACGCTTCTCCCCGGTTTCTAATTCCAACACTTTTCCTGTCCCTTTGTTTCCAAAACAATATATTCTGTCGTCGACTTTCCCAATTTTTATGTCCTATTTGTAACACTCCTTTTTGTAATGGGATTATTGGTCTAGTGGCTTAGTTAATAGTTCTACGGTTCAAGTTCAAGGGGGACATTGTAAATTTATATCACTGATTGATGTTTGACTTTGACTTTGAATTGGCCGTCCGATCGACTATTCTGATTAGGTTTTCCACGATTCCCTAGTCCTTGCAGCGTATGCTGGAATAGGCTTTAACTATAAGACGGTCGTGGTCGCAACCAAATCCCTCCATTTCAGTTCAATTTATTTCGATTATGAAGCGAACCCAACCCATAAATTAGTGTGTATTCATGCCAACATGTGCGAAATATTGATGGGTTTTTCGAAATGGGCGAAAATTGGATTGACATACCATATAGACCAACACGTGCATTTTTTTTTTGTATACGAATAGATTGGGACAACATTACAGAAAAAGAAAATTTTAGATTTGAAAGATGAAAGTTTGTATGAATTCCAAATGGGTTTAAATTATGTACGTTTTATGAGTTTAAATATTAGAAAAGGTCTCGGTAACATTTTTAAAAAAGAATCTGAAGAAAGGCGAATTTCAGGTTGGTAACACTTTGATGGGTTTAAGAGTCGAAATCTGTAATTTTATGGGTTTATGTATTTGAAAAATGTTGGTCAACATGACACCATGAAGAATGGATCAAAATTGGATTGGATGGACTAAATAGACCAACATGTTTAACTTTCTGTAGCTTTAAAGATTTGAAAAGACAAAATTAAAAAAATAATAATTCAGGAATCGATTTTAAATTAGCAAAGTCTTGAAGTTGTTTTGGGTGTTTTTCGTATTCGAAGTTAGATAGACAACACATTATTATGGGTATATGTACTTGAAAGGACGAAAAAAAAAACAACCCCTTGGACGCGAATTTTTAGTTGACAACATTTTTATGGGTTAAACGAACTAAAATTAGGTTGGATAGGCTTGACAGATCAAAACATATAATTTTGTATTTTTCGTTGATTTAAATGTATTATTTACGGCAAAATTTTCCAAAAATAATCGCAATTTTCAAAAATGTTCCCAGATAGATTTGTTTGGAATTTTAGTAAATGTAGACCAATCAGATGGGTTTGGTTTGGTTTGGTTTTATTATTTTCCGTGTATGCATTAAGAGTTGGATTAGAAAATCTAATTTTTAAAATGGAAAAAAATTACAAATTTTTCACGATCGTTGTCTATTCTAGTAACTTGACTTCGGTTTCTATTAGTTGATGTTTCGTCCACATATAAAAGACATCATCAGGGCCGATTGGTTCTTCGAGTGGTGAGTTTCCTTCCTTTCTGCCATAATGTGATACCATGGATATTATTGTAAGCGTTTTCTATGTTTTGGAACTTTTCCATCAACGCTTATGTGCTCCTTCACTTATTTTATTCTTTCACCTCTTGCCTCCTTCTATGACCTTCGCCTTTCAAGCATCAGCTCCGGGTCTATTTTCCTCAAAAATATTTCCATCTTCGCAGATATTTTCTTCGGCTCTTTTTCCATTCAATACCATGCCGTCGACGTATGCCACTTTATCCCTAGTTACCTAGTTTCACGCTTCCATCTTGATGGAGCTGCTCTTCGTCGAGTAAATTTCCTCGACTAGTTCTCCACCATTTTCACTCTGTTCCACGTATATGTCTTTTCGATTGTCATCAAGAACGCCTCATTCATTCGTTTGTGCTTAACAGACTCATTTCAATGGGAAAAATCGATCGATTCAAAGTTATCGTGTTTGGTGTGGATTCTAAGTTTAAATCAAACACAAATAGCTCCATAACTTGAAAAAATGGAACGCGACAAAGTAAACGAGAAACTGATTTCAGCAGTCACTGACATAAATGCAATCATGCGAGACGGAGACATGATGATGGAGTAAACGAGCAGCGGACTATGACAAGGATGACATAAGACATTTCCTAAAAGAGATAAGAAGCGAACGCTACGTAAGTGTGAATTTTCCACACAACGTTGGGTTTAGAAAGACTGTTGAAAGGTATAGTTTCAACAGCTTTTCCCATCTACCTTTTTGTTAAATTGTGCCTATTATCCTGTCTAGCCCCGTAGTTTCTTTTTTCTTCAGTATTCAGAGATTTTTGTCGCTATTTTCTTCGCTGTAGTTTCGTTCTACTGCTACCGTCATCGTCCAGTAGTTTATGGTCTCTAAGATTTTTCATTTCTTCTTTATTTTTTCAATTTTGTGAAAAATTAGTTTTGGCTGGTACCTTCTATTTTCCTTTCTCAGTATTCGGTTTAGATATATTTTTGCTATTATTTTTCGATTTCTTCTGTTATTTTAATTATTTTTTATTAGTTTGTTAATTTTTTTTCTTTGGACATAATATGTGCTAATTGGTTCATCACGTCTTTTTGTTCTTCCTATACTATATTTATCATCGAACAATCCGTTTCTATTTCATTTACTGTCTCTGAAGTTTTCCCAAAAGTTTGCTTTTTTGTCTTATTTTATTAGCCCAAGAGGCAGGCTTTGGCTTTGGCCATACTTTGTTCCCCTGAGTTAGGGTTCTAGGATGCATGTCATCCAACGTAAAATTTTCCAAGTCTACAATTTCTTTCTTCAATTTCAATTTCAATTTCTCTTTCAATTTCTTTCAATTATTTCCTTTTTGTTCCTCCGTTTATATTAGCAAATGATCTTTTTCGTTAATGTTGCGTAGTTCTTATTCTCTCTCTCTCTCTCTCTCCAATAGTACCAGCTTCTCTTTTTTCGACCCCCCAATTAATTATCTCCTCCAGCGCCTGGTCCAATTCTCTCTATTCCTCTTTCTCACCTCCAGCTCATACTTCACCACCCTTTCGTTTGTTTCTACCTCCATATTTTCTTGTCCCATCTCGTACAAAACTATATAACCTGGTGTCGATTTCTCCAACCTCATTGTCTTCTTAATCCTCCTCTGCTATAGTTCTCCCAACCTAAACCTTTCACTCTCCATACTTCTATACCATACATTACAATACTTTTCACGCAGCTCTTCCTACTACCATACTTTCCTGCAAATTTCCTTCCATTTTACTCCATAGTCCTCTGCCTGTTTTGCCTTCTTACAAACATATTCCACGTGCTCCGCATAACTAAGATTCCTCTCATCATCTATTCTAAATACATCCACTTTAATCACTTTTCCTTTCCACTCAACCCTTATCATTTTCCTTCTCTTTTGTCCAAAAACCTTGTGAATCTCTCACTCATACCCTGCGTAGTTCTCTACGTTCCTCAGTATTTTTTTCCTGGCATATTATGTGCTTACTGTTTCATATTTTTTTCTTTTGTGAAGTCTTTCAAGAGTTTTCCATTTTTAGTTATTTTCCTTGTGTTTGCTATATTTTTCTATAGCGGGTCAATGATAATAATAATAATGATCATTCTTAAATTTCATTTTTCTGATTAAATAATAATAAAAACATTAATAATAATAATTAAATAACCTATTGTTCATGTTCAGACGTTTCATGTCTTCTCTTGAAAAATAATTTTCCCCGCCTTTAATAGCTTGTATGGCAAGAGCAGAATTAAAAAGAAAATCGTTCGTGGAGCGCATTGGGAAAATGTATTAAATTTAACACGTCGAATGAATGGAGTCGTAGGTTTTGTAATATTTTGCTTTCAGGAATCAAATTCATTCAATAAGCGGCGACTGGTCCCACATGAAAAATACCGTGGCGAATTTATTCCTCGGAGAGAACGACATAACGGAAGTTCCGCCCGACGCGCCGGGCACCGAGCACTTTTCGAAAACCCATCACGGATTACGTCAATTCAAGTCGTTGATTTGGCTGAATCTCGACGGCAACAGGATATACAAAATACACAGGCATTCGTTGCCGTCGACTCTCCAAACGGTCAGCATTTCGCACAACCTGATCGAAAATTTTCCATTGGAGATTATTTCCACCTTGCCCCATTTACAATGGCTTTACGTGCGAGGCAATCACATCCGTATCTTTCCGGAACACACTTTCTCCCGTAAAGTTTGGTTGGAAAAAATCGATTTGGGCGAAAATTATATACGAACGCTGAACAAATCGCCGTTTAACAATTCGGTTTTCATAAGAGACTTTAATTTGGCCTACAACGATGTTAAAGTGATACCCGATGGGAGTTTTTCCGGTTTGCGTTGCGGACGCATCGTTTTATCGTACAATCAGATCGAACACATCGATCCCAAAGGATTCGAAGGCATCGAACACACTTTGGAATATTTGGATTTCGATCATAACAACTTGGCCAGAATTCCGTTCGGCGTCGGCCAATTGAAATCCTTAAAGTACCTTTATTTATCTTCGAATTCCTTGATGGAAATTCAAGAAAACTCGTTCGAGGGGTTCTGTGCCAATTTGAAAGCGATCAGCTTTAGTGGAAATCACTTGTCGAAAATACCGAAGGAAGCTCTTCAAAATTGCTCGAAAATTTCCCATTTTAACATTGCGTATAACGAAATTTACGAAATCAACGACGATGATTTCACAAATTGGGGTTATAATATAAAAAGTTTGATTTTGGGAAACAATCGAATAGCTAATTTAAAAGCACAGATTTTTTCCAACTTGCGTCAATTAAAAGAACTGAGCTTGAGTTTCAATCCGCTTCGGTATATCGATGATAACGCGTTCGACGGTCTTGAAAATGTTGAAAGCTTGGAGCTTTCCTTCGGGCTTGAAAGTGAGGATTTGCCCATCGAAATTTTCAAACCTCTGACCAATCTACAATGGTTGTCTATAGACAACAACAATTTATTTTCGATTCCCGAGAACTCTTTAAATTATTTGCCTGAATTAAAGTACGTCAACTTGGAATCGAATAAACTTCGAAATATTCCCAAAAATCTATTCGAAAGCACCATCCACGCCAAATTAAAAGACGTGAGACTGTCAAATAACGAAATATCGATCGTACACACGCAAACTTTCAATTGTTTAAACAACTTGGAGACAATCATGCTTGCTAGTAACAGGCTAACGTCACTGCACAAAAATGCTTTTGCCGATTTACCCAAATTGCACAAATTGATTTTGTCGGACAACTTGATTACGAAAATCGGCCAACAGGCTTTTTCCAACATTCCCAATTTGCACAAATTAGACTTGCACGGAAATCTGCTTGGCGAATTTTCTTTCAGTTATTTTGCGAACATTTCGAATCCCCTCCACTTAAACGTCAGTCGAAATCGCTTGTATTACTGCAATTCGGATTCGAGGATTTTAAACATAGAAGTCTTGGACATGAATTATAATAATTTCGGAAACGTGCCAAAGTGTTTGGAAAACGTCGCACTTTTACGAAAATTATTTTTGAATTACAACGCAATATCTTCGTTGGATTTGAATTCCTTCATGCATTTGACTTCGTTGGAGATCCTTAGTTTGAAGGAAAACAACATAGTCAACGTGAATCGACATGCGTTTTTCGGGTTACAAAATTTACAACTTCTGGATTTGTCAAAAAATATTATCTCCCAATTACACGTCAATCAATTTTCCAGCATGCCCAAGCTACGAATTCTTAACTTGAGCAACAACAACATCAATTATTTACCAAAGGACATTTTCACAAACACAATTCTGGAAAAAATCGACCTGAGCTTTAATTCATTCGCCGTCGTGCCGAGCCTAAGCTTGTCCGACGTCGGCGTAACTTTGCGTTACTTTTCGATCGGTTCGAACGCGATCGAACACATCGACAGCACCACCTTCCCCGACATACCATACTTACAAACCCTCGAATTGAACAGCAACAAATTCACGATTTTGCCCGACAACGCGTTTACGAGTTTGGGTCTTTTGCAAAAATTAAACTTGAACTCGAATTCTCTACGTGCCAACTTCAAGGAGCTCTTTCATTACGCGCAGAACTTGAAAGAATTGGATCTGTCGAAGTCGGCCATATCGTCGACTCCGACTTTACCTCTTCCCAATCTGATCCATTTGAATTTATCGCACAACAACGTCGAGATAGTCAACAGGAACACCGTGCAGAATCTGGCCAAGTTGAAATATTTCGATTTGAGTCACAATCACATCGTGCACATACCTTCGTATTTGTGGGTGCACTTGCCCGTCTTGAAGACTTTGGATTTGTCTTATAATCCCATTAAGGTAAGTTCTTTAAATTGTATGTCGTATTGGTAGAATTTGGCATTTTATAAACAAGCATTTTATTAATTTCATTTAAAGAAACGTGGGAATTTCAGGGTGGGTTGAGCGTTGGAATAAGGAATTATCACCAAAATTCAACAATCTAAATCCCTCATTGGTATAATTAATGAAGGAAAAAGACACTCATTCCAAAAAATTCAACACCTGATTCTCGCAATCATTCTCTCTTCAATCCCATCCATTTTCCGTTCCAAAAGCCCGGTGTTCCCCCGTACACGTACTGTCTTTTCTACTCCGAGTTCTGTATTTATTCGTATTTATTGGTTCGCCTCCTTTCATCGCTCCACCAATTTACACAACGTAGCAACGTCTTCCCACACTTTTCTTACCATCTCTAGCACCGACCGACCTGCCCTTGCATTCTTATTCTCTCTCTCCCTCTTTCTCCCACATGCCAGCTCCTATTTTATCGATCCCCTATTAATTATCTATCCAGCGATTTTCTGGTCCAATTCCCTCTATTCCTCTTTCTCTCCTCCAACTCATACTTCACCCTCTCGCTCTTTCTACCACCATGTTTTCTAGGTCCGCCTCGTGCAAAACTATGTTACTTGGTGTCGACTTCTCTAACCTCAGTGCCTTATTAATCCCATCTGGTAAAATTCTCCCAAGCTTCTGAAACATTTCACTCTCCATACTTCTGGACTATACATACTTATCACCTGTCCTAAATACGTACACTCTTTTACCACTTCAATCCTATACTTTCCACTCAACTCTTATCTCCTTCCTCCTACCTCCTCTTTTTTAAAATTTGTTTCGTTTCACGTTTAGCAGGAGTCCTCATTTGTCCAAAATCCTTGTGAATCTCTCATTTGTACCCGTCAAACCTTTTTCACCATCCGCCATCAGCACCAAGTCATCTGCAAAAGCAATGGACGAAACTCTTTTTGTCGCTAATTCCCCCCCCCCTCGCCCCTACTGTCCGCGTTTAAACACCTCGTCTAACTCTGATATCTTCAGATTAAAAAGCTGGGGATTTAGCAGACTGCCCTGCCTTAAGCCCTTGGTCGTTCGGAATTCTTCCGTCAGATCTTTCCCTAACTTATCTCCGAGTTTCTTTGTAAACTTGCTCCACTCTCCTGATCAGCCCCAAGTCGACATGATCTTCCCGATGACTGTGTCGAAAGCCGCCCTCAGGTACACTAACATTACAAATATTTTTCCTTTCATTTGTACTTAATCTCTTCTTGGGAAATAGTTTAGTAGGAACAGGTTGTTTCTTGTGTCTCTGTCTCTTCTAAAACCGTGTTGTTTATCATTATTATTTATTATCCCCTTTTCGTCAACCTCCTTCCCCACTATCGCACATAAGCCCCCATGTAGATTTTGTTCATCAATGATATCCCTCTATAGTTGTCCATTATCTTTCCGTTGCCTTTTTTTTCCAAATCGGTGATTAACCACCTCCTTTCGGTAACATCTGTGCACCGGTTTCAGAATTCACTCCTCATCGGCGTAGCTTTGTGAGCAACTAATGCTGAGATGCACTTCATACACAAACATTTCAATCGGCCGATGACTTCACATGTAACTCCAAACGTCGCCTGAACATTATCCTAAATTTGCAGCCGATTTTTTGTATTTTACATTTGGGCGGACGGTAGGAAAAATTGCCCCCAAAACCTGATTGCTATGTGATTTCAAGTTCTTAGGTTTATGATAATAATTTATGCTACGAAATTTTAATAATCACAGTCGTCTCCTTCTCACGTCATAACCCTCTTCCTCATAACCTCCCTCAGCTTCCGTCTATCCATATCATCCACCCTCCTTTAGATCTATATAAGTCATTTGAAGAGCTTGCAGTTACCCGATTTGTAAGCAATAGATTAGACTTTACTTTATGCTTTTAAATTGTTTTTATTCGATTTTATAAATGATTTGGGGCATTGTAGGTTTGTAACGACACACGTTCAAGAATTCTATACAATATTCGTTAGAAGTTAATTTTTTTATGAATAACGACGTTTGACGTCTATTTTTTTTTATTATTTTATTGCAAAAAAATTTTGTTTTCAGGAAATTAACGCGGACGACTTTGTAAGTTTAAGGAGTCTCCAGTATTTAAACATACAAGGTTTGAATCGTTTGGAAAAATTCGACAGCAAATCAATAACCCAAATAAAATTCTTGTCGTCTTTGGCGATGGAAACGTGGTCCAAAATCGAAAATTTCGACAGTCAATTGTGCTCGTTGTTAGGGAATTTGCACCAATTACGCATCTTAAAATTGCACATAAAAGACGCAGTCCTGGACGATCAGCTGATGTGCATGTCGAATAGAAAAATTCGCCAATTGGAGATTACGGGGAAAAAACTGAAGACCATCGATAGGAACGCTTTCGCAAAATTCACGAAACATCCCGATCTGGCGATAAGAATAACCGGCACCGAAATCGAAGAATTGCCGTCGGGGATATTTTCACACATGCATCAGGTTTCGTATCTCAGTCTAGACCTGCGAAATAACATGTTGGCGTTCCTGAGTCCGGAAATATTTTATGGAAATATCACGACGTGGAAGAACGTGGGAACGACCCTAATATCGGGTAAGAATGTCCGGAAAATAGATCGTCGAATGCGCTCTTAGAACGACGTGATTAATTTCAGGTAATTTGCAAATATCGGAAAACCCGTTCAAGTGCGGCTGTCATCTCGCATGGCTGGGACATTGGCTGAGAAGATGGATGAGGGAAAGTTTGCAGTCGCACAACGCTCCGGTGGAGACCGCCATGCGCATGAATGACGCCCTCAAGGAGGCGACATGCTCCGACATCACTTCCGGCGTAAGAATACCGATAGTTCAACTGTTACCGGAAGACATGAGCTGCTACGCCAGCGCCCTCAGTACTGCACCCAATTCAAACAAAATATCTGTGATCTCTATTTTACTTTGTTACGTATTTTTTAATATGATTCATCGTTGATTTTTTGTCAATGTTTAATAGTGTTTAATAAAAAAATATACTTTGTATACATTATTTTTATTGTAACAATCCCAATATCATTGCTAGCTAGAGCACGAATTCGAATTTTATATATTAACGACTATATTTATAAAAATAAATATGAATAATTTCACAGATCAACGTTTAAAATCCTTATAATATTTTTTTCTCATTTCATGCATACAAAAAAAAAACCATGTGACACGCTCAATTATTTAGGGAGAAAACAAGAAAAGAAAATAATTCATTTTTTAAAGAGAAATAATAGTTTTTTTTCTGATGAAAAATAAGGAGTAGAAAGAAGTAAAAATAATTTTAACAGGTAAGTTATACTGACGTGATACGAAACCCAAATCCGCAGAAGCGGCACCAGCTACTTACAACATTCAAAGTGAATTCAAAGTTAAAGCAGCCAATATAATGACGAGCTATCCAATAAATAAACGGAATAAACAGGTAAGAGCTAACCCTATATGTTGGCATAGGACGGAACGAGGACACAATATCTAAGTCCCAAAACTTGTGGGTTGGGTTGGGTTTGTTCCGTAAATTACAAAAACAGTAGAACGACAAATTAATAAATCTATTTACCCGCTGAATCCGCCATTGACGGTTCCCCCATGACGTAAATCAAAGTGAGAAAACACACTTTTGGAAATATTAAGACGACTTTATTAATCATTTTGAAGAAACTTGAATAAAATCAATAGAATAAATCTTTTTTTAATTTTAGTCTTCGAATTTTTTCAAAGAGATTTCAATTCAACCCATCGTAGTGGAAAATAATAATAAAAATGTCACTCAAAATTGAAAATATTCATGCTAACCTGTTGCATTATGTTTATTATACATTCTCAGAAAATTTTAAAAAATAATCGTTTAAAATTAATTAAAAAAATTAGATCAAAGATACAAAAAGTTGCAATTTTCTGCGAAGATATTGTAAGAACGAAAATGTAAAAGCGGTATTTTTCTTTAAAAAAATGTTCCTTGATGGCATATCTAGATCCTCTGGAAGCCAAAATTTTTTTGTTATTAAAAAATATCTATCTAACGAAATAAAACATAAAAAATATAGGTTGCCATTAAAAAAATGATGATGACGTCATTACGCAAAGGAGTGGGGGTAAAAAAAATTGACAACTATCAGAAAAGATACGTGTTCAAAAACAAATGTTGACCTGTTGGATGATTTTGGCCGCAGATGATAGGGGAATTTTTTATTTGGAGCATTCCACAGCCAACGACCTCACAGTATAGTTAGAAACACTGATGTTTGGTTGGGTTCGCTCCGTAATTGAAATTTAAAAGGTATTATTAAGAGTATAAAAATATATGGATATATGGGATATGGGTTGGGTTCGCTCCGTAATTAAAATTCAAAAGGCGTTTTGCTGTACATTCATTCTGAATGTTGGACGTTTTGCTATGAATTCGTGCATGCTGTACAGCTTGTTATAATTCCGGACAATACAACGAAAAGCTGTACGTATGGTCACGCTAGACTATAAATATGTCCATATTACCTGTTGGTGCAAGGTAGATTGAAAATGCAACTAAATTTAGTTTTGGTTTGTGGTCCCAGCGTCTTCTTTAAATAGAAACTGCCTTGCCACCTTGTAGCATGGGACGATTAGGTACACTATTTTGTATGTCACGTGACATCCATCATTTGTTATGCAGGCGACGTCACAGTTGACATCCATCAGGAGGTAACTTAGAGCATCAACTTGTTTGTTAAGCACTACACATTGATATTTATAACTATTATATTTTTAATTTTAATTTTATTCTTCTTGAAGAAGTGAGATGTAATACATTAAAAAGTTAGTGCCAACGTACTGTATAAAAAAAAATGTAATCCGTTTTCAAAAAAAAAAAAAAAAATGTTTTAAGCGTTGTCTTAAATGGATATATTTTCGACGTGAATCTTGATGAAAATTAACGATCTCTAATGCACCTCATAATTGTGTTTACGAATAAAAATCCATTTCAATTCGTTACAATGTAATATTTTTTGCGCGCAAATCAAAATTTATATTTTACGTGTTTGCACTCGCCGAGTATAGCAGAAAGTTATTAATTCTCCCGTCTGACATCAAAAACAAAAGCCTGTACCCATAAAGATACGAGCACTAAATTTCCGCCGAGAGCCTATAAATTTTACAATACATGCTTTGTACCAGAATGTGTCTTGATCTCGGCTTTTTCTGCACCATGAATCCACCTTCGCTCGTCAGGATGAACACGTAGAATAGTAGAAAGGATTAATAATACATTATAATGGCGGGGCGTAAAAAACGCGTCCTTTTGTGCGCCGACATCAAAGGGAGTCTCTTAAAGTATTAAAGGAAAACAGCCTTACGACACTCCGCAAATGGGATTTCTGACAAATTTATGCAAATATAATGCAATTTCTGTTTCGCAACTTAATTTACATTCGCGATCCATTCCAATTCGAGTTTATTTTTAAATGCGACTTTCGATGAAACATCAGATTTTTCGGTATTAATTACGGGCGAAAAATTCGCGAGAATTAAACACATTATTCTGATTAAAATGTTGTTTCGTTCGATCAGATTTACGCCAGTTTGCACGTGCGTAATTAATAATTTCAAACGGATAATTGAATACGTTTTTGTCGAGCAGGAATTTTGCAAAATATTATGTTTCAATTTATAAAATTGAATGTAATTAATTAGTTTCGTAACATCCAATGTCCGGTCAATTATGTCCGTCTCTATGGACAAATATTGTGAATTTCGCGTGGAAAAATTTGTTGTTTCGATCAAAACTTGTTACAAGCAACGGAAAATGTGAAATATTAAACTGTTATGCAAGCAACAAAATAGAAAAATAACAAGCCCAAAATTTGACGACGCGAATGCAAAATATTACTTGCGGGTGGCTACAGCTAGGGTTTAAGAAATGCAACAAATACATCTATGGAAAGTGTATGTGTTGGACTTTAATGGGCGATCAAGAAAGTAAAGAAAGTTAAACTTTTTTCGTTGTAAGAAATGAGACATAATGAAACTGATAGAGGGGACAAGTTTGAATGAATTTAAAAGTGGATAGAATTGGAAAAATGGTTTAGAAATAAGATAATATTTAAATAATTTGCAGTGCCATTAAAGACGACTATTTAATTAAATTTAAATTACAATACCAGGCCCGGCTCTAGAGGCGAAGCCGTCATCGTACGATTTAACTTGTCCGGGAAAAGACGAGTCCCGCGCCGAACCCAGCCGCTCTCTATGTTCGGCCGCCTTCGTGCATACACGTTTTGCACGATCGGCAGGACCGGGCCTGTACAAGACGACCAAATACTTTTTTTTTTATTTATTAACCCGGGATCGGTCGCTACCCTTGTCATAACATGATCGGTCGCGTGTTAGATTTTATCTAACATTAAAAAATAGATAAGAATCAGTACTAAAACTTACTATTAGTTTACTAAATCAAATTTTATTTAATTATAAAGGTTATAAAAGCAAAAAAAATATCAAGTTACGAAGATTCTTCACTCGAATTACTACCACACTCATTACAAACATAGGTGGTTTCAGTGTGTTCCTTACAAATTGGTGAGGCGCAAGTTGAACACCGATGCAGTGTAAATCGGTTTCTTCTTATAGGGCAATATTTACACCTCACTCTTTGCTGCTGCGTATCCTGCAACTGTGGGAGTGCTGGGGTTGATTTTTTGCCCATAACGTTTGCAATTGTCTAAGCGGAATGGAAAAATTTGTAATACAAGAACGTTTGTTTAAATGAGGCCGTGTAAGCTGTTTTGACAGCTCTGCAATAAATTCTCTTCTTGTTTTCACCTGACCGGTGTTACATTTCTGTATTATTTGGGAATTTATTGTAGCAATATTCATTAGTGAATAAAAC
>JAFFZR010025669.1:0-18540 GCA_018397195.1 Lethrus apterus | reverse complement strand
TTTTTTTCATAAATTTTGTAACACCCTGTGGAGTTCTACAGGTACACCAGCAAGTTAGAATTCATATCGTACTCTAGCCTTATCGTTTCTTAACGTTCTCGTTTTTGATTCACTTTATTATCTCTATTAGTACCTGAAAAACACAAGTTATATAGCATAACATGTCAAAGAAATACCCGTCAAGACCATCACAGATCCGCCCCAAAATAATGTTGTATTGGAGAAATTGCAATGAAAATATCGTTCATTGGGATTGGGACGTCTGTATACACAGACGTCTATCATTATTGTAAACACAAAATCGGGACTCGTCTGTAAATAACACAACACACATTCCCATTGAGCGTCTGTCCAGTTAACGTGCTCTGGCAAAATTTAGCCCTCCGGTGCTCTTTATTTAAAGCTGGACCTCGAGCAGCAACTCTAGGTCTCAAATTACATGCAAAATACAGTCGCTGTCTAATGGTTTCCCCACTAATTTGCTATAAACTAATAATAATAATAATAATAATGCTATAAACTTGTGTTTTTCAGGTACTAATAGAGATAATAGAGTGAATCAAAAACGAGAACGTTAAGAAACGACAAGGCTAGAGTACGATATGAATTCTAACTTGCTGGTGTACCTGTAGAAATCCACAGGGTGTTACAAAATTTATGAAAAAAACACGTCGCAATTGTTACACACTGTATTCATAAAAAAATAATTTTTTTGACAAAACGATAGTACATTCACATTTTTGAATAATAAACCTATCATACAAAAAAAGAATCATTGAAATCGGACACATGGTCTAGGCACAAATTAACTTTAAAAATTTGGTTATTTTTTGGTGGTGCGTTAATTCCTTGGAGCAGTGTATTTCTTTGACTGTCTTCACCTGGAGTTCCCGATGAAGTTCATTCCTTGGCACTGGGTTCTGGAATACATCGAGGCAATTGTAATTGCTTTCTTTGGTACAACCCCACAGCTGAAGGTCGTATGTCCATACCGGTTTAAGCATTTGTTGGCAATATAATTAAATAAAAAAATATTTTTTATGTAAGAACCTAACACTGTCACGTGGCTTTTATCTCGAATAAAATAAACAAAAGTACAAGTAAGTATTCCTAATTTTTTCATTTGTCTGTTTGTATTTTCATCGTTCGACTTGTCGCGTGGAATTCAGCTCGTTGTTGCGTCTGATGAATTAATTTCAATTGTCTCGGCCTGAAACAATTCTGACGTTACGGACGGGGCGGGGGTGTTTGTAATCAAGCAGTTCATTAGTCACCGAGAAAGACCGATTGCCTTCACCCTGCGAGACCGTCCACTAATTAAACACTGTCGCGTTCCGCTCGTGTTGATGGCTTCGTTCTCGTCTCGTAGATTAATCCTCGGTCGGAGTGGAAAAATAAAAGTTGGAGAAAATTCCCATTAAGTTTAATAAATTTTTGAGGAAACTTATTAAATAAATTTTTGTGTCGTGGAAACTCAATGTGTGCGATCAAAATATTCAAGTTGAAAATATTGTAAAAATTCCAATTTCTCGTCTAATCCACTGTACGATTACAGAACATACAGGAGAGGTGTTTTTGTCACTAGTCAATTTTTCCTAATTTTGCAAACTTCGTTGCTGTAAAAAATAATTCAGCTGGCAAGTAAATTTTCAACACTGTGTATGACATCCTTAACAAAAAGATCGTTTTGAAGTTCATCACCGGATAAAAACGATTCAAAATTTCATTTCGCGTCCCAGAACAAACGAAAAACGTTTCTGACCAAATATCTGCGTTCTAATTTAAATTCTTTCGATGTATAAACGTCCAAGTGGGCCTTGGTATAAATTACGTCACGGGTATAATTAAAGTGTGTGTTGTACAGAAAAATCAAATTTAGAAGCGGTAACTAAAATTAAAATAATCTCAGCATCGTTACGACTAAGTGTAGGGGTTTTCTAAAAATAGCGGCGAGCGGCGCAGAATGGACGTGCGCGATGCTCGCCCGCCCCAACACAATGTGCGACGTGCGTACGAAGCACGTCGAGAACGTCGCGAACGGCATAATAACAAGTATACTGTTCCGAAAATAAGTTTAAGACTAATTTACATCAAGACTTTTTTTTCAATTTAATATAGTGTGACTCGCAACGCGGAATGTTCTAAATAATTTATATTTAGAGATTTTATAGCGCGATATTCGGGCGGAATTAATGAGCGACGGACGTGAAAAATGGACTTTTAAAACGCGTGCATTAATTAATCGGCTAATTATAAAAGATTGTTTAGTTCGAAATTCCATTCTTATCGTTTCCACATGCTGTCATGGGTATGCGTCGCTTACTAAACTATTCACTTTAATCCGTAAAACAATTTGTTTAAGAGACACTAGACAGGAAAAGAAATGAGAAAATCATTCTTTTATATTTGAGTTAACGGTTTTATAAGATATTCCATTACCATAACAATGCACAGAGATGATAATAATTACTATTAGTAATAATAATTATTATTTTATTAATTTATTAAAATTTATTAAAATTTATTAATTATTAAAAGTGTTATTTAACAAATGAAAATTGGGGAAACAAAAAGAAAAGAAAAATTACGAACTAAAGGGAGAAAATATATGTATACAGGTGTTTCACTTTTCATGAAGACACCTAAATAACATTTTTTATTTTGAAAGCAATCAATATAAATTTTTTTGTCGGTTGTATAGGCCACGACAATGCATCTTTTTGTATGAACGGAGTTTTTATAAAGTCAAAATCTAGCCAACTATAATTAAAATAAAAGTAGCGTTTCAAGAAATGTCATATTAGCGATTAAGTTAGAGCAAAAAAGTATTAAGAAAAGTTGTTGCAAATCGCTCAGAAACCCCAAATACCAAATTTCGTTGTAAATTTTCATTTTTAATTCTTCAACATTTTTTGTTATAGCAATATTAAGAGTGCCATTAACGAAGAAAACAATTTGCAAATTGTATTCAACATTAAAGAACGACAAAATTTAACAACAATTTAACGTACAGTATTTCAAATAGGATCTTTTTCTACTAAATCACCTTGAAGACGTATACATTTTTAAAAATTAAAAAATGAAAATTTATCAGCGAAATTTGGTATTTGGGGGTTCTGAGTGATTTGTAACAACTTTTCTTAATACTTTTTTTGCTCTAACTTAATCGCTAATATGACATTTCTTGAAACGCTACTTTTATTTTAATTATAGTTGGATTTTGACTTTATAAAAACTTCGTTCATACAAAAAGATGCATTCTCGTGAGCTACACAACTGATAAAAAATTTATATTGATTGCTTTCAAAATAAAAAAGTTATTTAGGTGTCTTCATGAAAAGTGAAACACCCTGTATATAGAGCGACTTATGTATATGTCAATATAATAACGTGTACATAATATAGTTGAATATAAACTTTAAAAAATATTTATTAGTAAACTAAGAATAACGATTAACTATTAAGCTTTTTGTCCTAATTTGTGGAGGACGTTGTTCTATATTTTAATATAATTTCAATCTTTCTTTTTAATTTTGTTTTTATGAAAATCTGCAATATTTTAAATATAAAAGAATATTTTTTTAAAACATCACACAACATAACGTACATACAAAGACGATTTTATAATGAGGGCGCTTTATGAAAGAAAAGGGAAGTTTGAACCCTAGAAAAGCCACAAGAATGGCCATTGAAACAAATTTCGCTTTCACAGAAAAAGAAGCACTACGAAGTGAACGAGTCGAGCAGTCGTAGAATTATATTCGTGGACTTGGAGTAAGATCGATGAAGAAACAAAAATTCGTTCCATTCAAAATAAAAATCTTGAAACATGAAACAAATAATTATTATTTAAGGATGAATATGTACAAAATGCGTCTGAAATAATATGAATAATTGTACATACATACAGAAAAGAAAATATTTTAGTTTTGAGTAAACTATGAAAATAATAATTTTCAACGTGACGCGTATTGAAATGGACCGGACCGTACTCAGAACCTAATGCCCATACAAAAAAACTGACATTTTTCGAAAATGGAATGAAATGGAAATGAAAGTAGGATCGCCGTTTTTGCGGATTTGAGTTTGGGTTAAAACTACGTGTTGAAACAGTGGGACGTATTTAAAAATGACTTTTAATCAATATAATTCTAGAAAAGAAACAAAAGAATTGACAATCAGAGCATAGGAGACTGTTGAACGATCTGAAGACAAGTAAAAGGGATATGAGACTCGTGAAAGAAAAATTATTTGAAATATTAAGAATAAACGGTGAAGAAAACCAACCCGATCCAACTGGATTTAGACAAGTAAGAGCTGAGAGGCATTAAATTAGAAATAAAAAACATTTTACGAATTCAATACAAAAAAATGTAAAATATTTTTATTAGATATCTTGAATTTGCAATATTGGTGTGATGAGCAATTACTATTTTAAAAATATCAAAGAAATCAAGAGACTGTTGATAATAAAAAAATTAATTGATAATAAAATTTTAGCTACACATTGAAAATGTTACCATTTTAAAAAATTAAGAAATTAAAGATGACACAAAATGTACATCTTCTTTATTGAAGAGCAAACACAGAAAGGCACAAATATTAATTAAAAAACATCGGAAATCTCGCATCCCAAAATTATTTTTTCTCGTTCACTTCTTTCTCCTTTCTAAGTCTCAGTACCTTAAGCAATTAATACAATTTGTTTTCTTCCTTGCTTGCCTCTCACCATTTGTCCCAAGTTTTCGTAGAACTTAACTGAAATGAGAGGGAGGGATTTGGTTGCGGCCACGACCGTCTTACAAATGTTGAAGCCTATTCCAGCATACGCTGCAAGGATTAGGGAAACGTGGAAAACCTAAACAGAATAGTCGCTTGGAGAGCCAATTCAAAGAAACATTGCAAACTTAAATATGGACACTACTGACTAAGCCCTTAAATTAATTTTTTTTTTCAAAAATATATTTGTTAACATTTTATTACGATGATTTGTTTTATAAGATTCGTTATGTATTATTCCAAGTTTTTCTTAAAGGATGTAATTTCTGTATTTAGATATTTAGAAATATGTATATTTTTATTTTCTGTCGTCACCCTCTTTGTAATTGGGTTCGACTTGTAACTGGGTTGAGGTGACAGAGCAAAAGCTTAAAATTAAAAAAATTGCAATCTTAAATTTCCAACATTTTTTCCATCGTAATCATGCTCCAAATCGATTTTCGACAATAAAAATGCATTTTTTTAAAATTCGAGATCCCCATAAAAAATCATTTAATTACGGAATTAAAATTAGCAATCCAATCATTTACACAGTTATAAATCCCAATCTTTTAACGCCGAATCTTTCCATAAATTAAACCGGTCGAAGTTATTTCCATTGTTTATTTATTCGAAAAGCTATTGTATAAGAAGTGCACGTCAAATGTGCTTTTGAAGTGGGCAGCGCAAATAAACACGCAAGATATTGGGGAAAATATGCAAGACATCCAAACGGTTTTATTTTTTAACGTAGATTTCATCACCAACATAAAACAAGGGGCTCCTCACAAATTTCCTTTAAACAGCTTTGATACAAATAAAATCATGCATTTCTAACTACGTCATAAATACCCCACGCAATTGTTTACATACCTGTAATGCTCACTCACTTTCAAAATCAAACACTGCGACGATCCACATGATAAACTCTGAATCAACAGGTAATTTTTTCGAATTCACTCCGTCTCATTCACTTTTATTTCAGTCCGCAAACTGACGAATAGTTTCACCAATTTGCATGATTTGTACGAATCACATTCGACATTTTTTCCTACATTCCGACTTTATTAATAGGAAGGATTAAAAAAGACGGATTTTATTGAATTCGACGCCGAAACAGCGTGCGGATAAACATGTTCGAGATGTGTTGCGGTCGCGAGCGAAATAAGCGAGAGGAATTCTAAATTAGTATCAAGTTATGGTGAACTTAAGTTAACATAGCTGCCCACCCTCGCATCGACTGAAGCACGTGAAGTTTTCAGTCGCGAAGCCTGAAATCAAACAGGACGCGTCACGTGGTTTACTGCGAACGTTTTATCAGACGGCGCCTAGCGTCAGAGCGCTCGGGCGGCGAATAGTAGAAATAATAACGTAGACGCCGCGCGTTTATTTGTATATGTACTATTACCATGTGTATTTTCTTAATCAATACTCTGGGCCGCTTTATTCCGGGAATTTTACACCGCTCTTGTTATTAAAAGTTTCGCCGTACGTGAATAAATTAAAATTTTCTGAATTATATGCCGTGTGTTTGTATTAAAGAGAACGACGGTGATTAGTAACTCACATTTTAATACGCCACATTTTTTTGCGAGTTTGTAATTATTTTCCACTATCGGCGATGTATTAAAGGGAATCTTTAAAATGTTTTCTGTTGACGTGGCTCTAACTAACTCGGCATTGACTTGACTTATTTTTTAAATTGTAATCGAGAGAACTCATCTGAAAATCGCTTGGTTTTGAAATCTTTCGAAAATCTTCAAATTGGAAATGCCAAAGGAGCCAATTTTAGGACTAGGACTAGAATTAATTCGTGAGAAGATACCAAACAAACAACATTTATAAAAAGCATCTTCTTCTAAAATAATGGTACGTATTTCACAAAATATTCTTGAATAAAGAATCAAAGCAGATAAGATAAAAAGGCAGAAGCAACCAAAAGCACCAACAACAAAAAATAAATTTTCATTAAAAGAAATAAATCTCATACTAACGTATCTACAATAGCAGCGTTAGAATTTTACCTTGAATGCCACCAAAACAAACAAATTACAAAACTCAATCTGGTATGAACAACGTAATTTTTATGAAGTAATAAGTTAATAACATTTCGACTTCGAAATAAAAATTCATCATTGAGGGAAATCTGAACTCGGAGAACAAATCAAGAGACCGAATGGACGAAAGTCCTCATCTTTAATATAAAGAACAATGAGCGGGGCACAATGGCCAATCGACTTACGTGACATAATGGTTGCTCCTCGGCACATATTGTATCAAGCATGATATTATATAATGACAATGACGGTCTAGAACAAGGCCTAACGACTGTCTCATTGTCCTGCCGCTTATCTCATTGTTGTGGCATGGAGTTCTTTGTACGGCGTTGCCAATTCACTTTTATTACTTCCACGATTGATTATCGTGAAATCATTTCATAATTAATCCCCTTCTAGGAAACTCGGCTCACGGCGGAGCCTTTCAAGTGGCCCACATTTCAACCGCGTCCTCCGACGCGAAGTACACACACACACGGAAATGCATGCGATTCTGAATAAATTAGGATTTGTGTCTCGGGAGGAAATAAACAAATCTATTATGTACTTTCGTATTGTTGGCTGTTTATGGTCGCATTATTCGATGCCGTTTTAGGATGTTTTAATTAATTCGATTAAACAATTTTCAATTCTAGGAAGCTTTTTTTATAATTAATAGATGGCATGCATAAATGATAAAATCTATGAAATTAAAACAGTTTGAAATTAAAAGAAAATCTTCAAATTTAAACATTTATTTTTATTGTTTATGGATTGTGTTTTATGTGAAAAGGACGAAGAGGTCAAAAAAATTAATGAACCTTGACCTCTAACTCCATTTCATTTCCATTTCAAACATAATCGCTGACATCCATTACCTGAAGGTGTCGTAGTGTATCTATTTGTCAATTGCGAATTTCCCACTCATTTTTGTTTCTGGCTAGTTCCTTCGCCTCCATTCAAGTTTTATCTCTTTTCCTGAAAATCTCGTTTATCATTCCACGTTTTCTTCGTCATCTTTAATTTTTTTCAAACTTTCTAGTGTCCATCTTAAAATGACCAATTTCTTGTGGAGTTGGGTGTGCTCCGTAATTGAAGCTCACGAATCAAACCAAATCACAGACTACGGAATTGTCGGTAGGCTGCCGCCTCGTACGCATGTGAAATCGGCTTTGCGTGCGTCAGATTCGAATTATTTTCGCCCGCTTTGTTTAAATAATGCAGTGCGTTGGAGGAAACTCGCAATTTTTTATAAATGGCAAATTATACGATCTCGTGTTCTGGAAAGGGCTTTTATGCGATCGCGATTAAAAAAAAACTGCATCGTTAATTTTTATAATGAGATGATTCCGTAACGAGTTCGCGTTACGTACCGTCACGTAACTTCGCGATATACGCAGTGGCTCCGAAAACTGCCGAAAGTCGTAGATTTATTACCGAAATTGTAAGTTCGTCTCACAGACAAACGAGCGCGACGACGGACGTCTCTCTAAACGAGATTATGTCCCGGTCTCAAGCGGACGATTTAAACATCGACAGATCTAATATTGAGCGAGTGCGGAGAAGACAAGTGACAAGCCGTTGGATTAGTTTGGCGGTACATTGCGAGGTCCAGGCTTACTCGGCTTACACGGTGTTAGGAGCCCCGCCACTATCGGCAATGCGTACCCATTCATGCCTCCTTCATTCAATTCCTATGTTAGAGAACCTGACGTACTCTACGACCTTTTCCTTCATGGTCGTTTTGTGTCAAGTCTCGATGTAAACATAGCGGATTGTTTATGTTTAAAAATGAAAGTTTTAGCGAGCGATTTGAAGAATAAGAAAAATGCAGAACATCCTCTATATACTAACGTTAAAAGGAATTCATAATTCATAGGGCCTTTTTCACATTTGTTCAGAAGTTTTCAATGGAAAGTGTTACTTTACAAAATGTAAAATAATTGCGTATTAAAGAAATTGTACATAAAATTTCTATTTTTAATATTGTGCGTTGTAGGCACAATATTAATACACGTAAAATTTCTAATTTATGAACATTTTCTTCAATTTTAATTTTTTTTTTAAACGAAACCTTTCCATCCGAAATCGCAAATTAACAACCGCTACAATGGCCATTTTGTCATTGCCGTCATTGGCAATTAATAAATAAAAAAAAAATCACTGCGTAACAAACATGCTACGAAATTAGGGCGCGCTAATTCATCTCAAGGACATATGAATATATCAAAGGAATTAAGCATCTTCTAATGAGAAAAGCGACTTGGAAGTGTTCAGTGACGTCAAACGCTCGACCAGACGAATAGTGCGCACGGAGCACGTCTCGGGACGATTTCGTTCCGAGTTTCTGCCATTAATATTTATGTATTTTACGTTAACGACGAAGAAATATTTACATATGCAAATGTCGATGTTTTGTTTGTTCGAACGGCGTAAAATGCAAAGTTTTGTGGACGAACAAAACGAATGTTGATTTTTCTTAAATGTCTCCAAGAAGCAAATTTCAATGATCTTCATGTAAATTGTAAAATATTACATTTCAACTTCTACATTTGTTAGGGACGTTTATAGATTATAAGAGAACCAAAAAAGTCGTTTTTTGATCAACATTCCACAAAAAAATCTCAAATCTTCACTGGAATGGATTTCTAGTATATTTTTTGCAACTGGTAACTGGATTATTTTGTGTGTTGAAATGGAGAGTAGAACACTCCTACGTATCCCCAATAATAGAAAAATAAATACAGATGGCGTATAAACAGGGTTAAAGGTAAAAGAAAAGCACATTTTTTTCGTGAACTCATCTTGATTCTTCATTTGGATACGAGTGGAAATAGGAAGTTGTAATTCCAATTTTTGATGTCCAGTGGTTTTCGAAAGAGACCCAAATTAATCTTAATTTACCCCAAGTCGGATCCAATTTACCAATTAAGAACTCAATCAGGCGTTATCCGTTGTTGGACGACTGTAATTTTAATAATAATATACACAGTGTCACTTAACCGAATATATTGTATAATTGGTTTTGATAAGGGTATCTGTCCGCACATTTCTCCATTCGTCGGACTCGCACGCTTCTCGCACGAACACCGAACTGGTCGCTTGGCTCATCATCTTAAGTGACAAATAATCACGGCTATTCTACTCGCTGCGTAATTAATTGGTAAATGTTGGTTTTTATTTGTAATGCGCAGGAAACGGAGCGACGCTACCGTCTCATTAGAACGGTCGCAAAAAATCTTCTGGACGTGCATCTTCGACATAATTCCACATTTCAATCGGATTCGTGGAACAATCCCGAACGCGACCGAAATGGAAAATTTTTTTTTCTGAAAGTTAAAATCTTGTTTTGGTTCTGCGCGCCCTTCATGCCTGATAAATAGTCCGGTTATAATCAATGCAAATTTCTTATTAAAAACGTACTATTCACGTTTCAAGGCCGATCAATCGACGCTAAACGAAAGATATTATAATAAGAAACTACTTAAAAACTAATAGATGTGCATATTGATAGGCCCGATGTTGATTTATTGAGACAACTCGCATGTATTTAGAGTCGCTCAGTATAATAGTTTTACGAATAAACACGTTTTACAACAATATAATTAATGGAAAAAATCATTTTAGTCAGTAAATAGTGAACATTGGTTGGACGCGCCATAGGTAAGAACATTTTTGAACTTTTTTAAATAGGGGAGTACCGAAGTTATACAATTTTTCTTCAATACCAGTGTTAGTTGGTACCAGTTGTTCGTAGGAAAATATAAAAAAATAGGCGGGAAAGCCAGGCAATAAATGAGATGGAAAAAAATCAATTAAAAAAATTTTTTTTAAATTATTTGAAACAACTTTACAATTGCTTCCAATCTCCAGATCGAATTTGAAAAATGTTGTTTATCCTCAATCTTTGTCAGTAATTTTTGGACTATTTTTCGAGAAGGTCGTAATGAAATGTCTTTAAAGGCCATGTTGCCACTGTTATCGTATCAATAGTTATCGCATCACCCACTTTATAATACATTGTTTTTATTGTTATTGATTTGAGATGCACAAGACATATTAGTGCAGTCCGAAGAATGAAAAACATTTTTAAAACAACTTGTTACAAGGGCAGGATCGATAACAACATTTTTTTGTTTTTTTTTTTATTATTTTATTACTTTATTTTTTAACTCTTTAACTAGAGATACTAGAAAAAATTGTCTTATAATTAATTATAGCAGGCAACCAGAGCAACTTAAAAATATAAAAATATACAGGTGTTCCATTTAAAAAATTAATTTTTATGCTCGTATCTTAGCAACGCGACGTTCTTTTGTTTTATAATTTATTGCTTGGAGTGCGCATTGCAAGGTACTTAAACATTGTCTATTTAACCAAGTTTGTATCTCTTTAAATAAAAAAGTTAGCTATTGTAGAATATTCCCGTGAACAGACTGTATATTTAAAAATTATAGTCAATAATGACAATATAAGTCTTGTGAATGTGGAACAATTCTCGCAGCTGATATTTTACAATTTTTTTACACATTTGCATCTCAAATTATTGTATTGCAAAAACAAAGCAAACGCTGTTTTTTCTACGACTTTCGCACACGAACATAATTTGTATGCTTTGCTATCGCGATTTTTGTTCATCTCATTTTATTCAATCACTTCTAATACTTTATAAACGGTAGGTAACCTTTGCACGGAATTTAAACATTAAAAAATACTCCCAACGAACGTGACACGCAATTAATTTTAATTTAATTTAAACCATTCCCGCTAATCACGTTAACTACACGAAAAAAAGTACAAACAAGATTTCTAATAATAACGTGACAAATACTAATCGAATTAAAGCGTACTAATTGAAGTGTGTAAGAGACAACAAATATTTGTATACGTTCTCTAGGACATTTTCGTCCACTAAATTACGAATAAATAAAGGCAAGACACTAACTAATAAACGTCGTTCTTCGAGATGTATTGAAAGGGTCACTGTTTTCATGTCTTAAAAAAAAAAAAAAACGCCGATGTGTACTCGATCGGTTAACATTCGTGTTCTCGTAACTTGACGTATTATGCAAGTTGTAACGAGGAAAAATTGAATGTGGGGACATTGCGGATGTTGCATTGATTGCGAGATTTTCTCAAATTTTTGTGAAGGGGCTCCAATATTTTTTGGATGTCCAAAAATAGAGGTTAGTCATGGTTATCCAAGAAAAAAATCCCATTTCAAAAAATTAAATGAAAAATATTAATAACTTGACAATGCTGCCGAAAAATTAAGAAAATTTAATATGGCCGTATAATATACATTTACATCTGTATAATATACAGATGTAAACGGTCAATCAGTATATTACATTTTATTGTAGTTATAATAAATTAATTATATTATACATCAGTTGAAGCAAGAGAGATATAAATGTAATTCTTTAATTCGGCAATTTTAAACTGTGCAGTTGTTTTGGCTTTGTGCTTTTGTTTCACTAATGTGTTATATACAATGTCGGATTAAAGTAAGGAATATTTAAAAAAAAGCAAACTCAGACGGTGTTTTAAAAAACGCTGAAACAGGTCGATTTTATTTTTTAAAAATACACATGAATATGTGCGATTCACCTGCCGATTTTTATTTGCTTTGTAGTTATGACGTCATCACAAAAAAATTTAAATGACAACATACATTTTTTTAGTGGAATCCGATAGTGATTTGTCTATCCTTTATGACCGTGCAAAAAAACATAACCTAGCACTAAAAAAATTCTGAAAAAATCGATCTGAAAATTTAATGTTGGGTGGGACTAAAGTATGGAATATTTTTAAAAAAAGCAAACTCAACGGGTTTTTTAAAAAACGCTGAACAGGTCGATTTTAGATTTTAAAAATACACATTAATATGTGCGATTCACCTTCCGACTTTCATTTGTTTTGTAGTTATGACGTCATCACAAAAAAATTTAAATGACGACATACATTTTTTTAGTGGAATCCGACAGTGATTTTTCTATCTTTTATGACCATGCAAAAAAATCATAAGCTTGCATAAAAAAAATTCTGAAAAAAATCGAGCTGAACATTATTATCATGGTATCTTGATTGTTCAACACGCTACAAAGGTTTTAAGATAAAACCGAAAGGTACTTCAACAAGAAAGTTACGTACCGTTCATGGTCATGGTTCACGGTCATAAAGGGTAGAAAAATCACTATCGGATTCCACTAAAAAAATGTATGTTGTCATTTAAATTTTTTTGTGATGACGTCATAACTACAAAACAAATGAAAGTTGGAAGGTGAATCGCACGTATTAATGGTATTTTTAAAATCTTAAATCGACCTGTTTCAGCGTTTCTTTAAAAAACCTGTTAAATTCGCTTTTTTTAAATATTCCACACTTTAATACCACTCTGTATATTATATATAGTGGAAAACCACAAGAGCGTAAATTATACATTTAATCGGTGCTCCGATTTTAATCACATTTTCAAACACTTTACATCCTATATATTGTTCATAATACATAAATATTAATAATAATTTTTCAACGTTTTTTTTTTTTTTTTGAACGTCGTGCATGCAGATAGGTAGCCATAAAAATTCCATTAAATCGAACAACCTAGCACCAACGGCTAATTGATATGGCGGCTACGATGGGTAATTGTGGAAATGCTTAACATGCAAAAAACGTACGTAATAAAGATATAAATGCACATAAAAATACACACACTTGGAATTCTATTTTCATTTTCGAACGCAGTCGATCAGACAAACGTTTGACGGATTCGCGTTCGCCGAACGCGGCGAATCATCGTCGTGTCGAGTTGGACGGACACTTTACCGTATATTAATTTCGTATTCCAAGCGCCATCTGCTATATTATCGTTGAATTATTTATGTGTTACATGTAACAGGTCATGCGAATTATGGTCGGGGTTTAAAATTTCTGAGTTTGCGAACGACTTTCCGAACGATCCCCGTAAACGCGACGTCAAACGCAAATCGAATAATAATTGATTTCGTATTTTTTCCGCGCGCCGCGAAACGAAAAATATCTCCTCCCTTGTCTTAATTTCTTCTTATACAATTTACTGTGCTGTATTGCGGTCAGCAATTATTGTAAGTTATGGTAGGCCGAGATCCGCTCGGCCGACGAAGACAGTCACATCGGCGCACTGCGACGAAGACAAAGACGAAATTACTTATTAAAATACGTGTTATTGTTTTCCTAAGAGTCACGTCTGTGTTTCTCACGGGATCATACCTTTGCGTTCTTATTACGTACCCATTAGTGTCGTATTAGAATATGTAAACTTACGAAAATAATCGCTGCGAAATGGACGCATAAAAACACTAATTTAAACTAACGAGGAATTATGTTTGCTGAAAATGAGATATTTAATGACACGGGTTTTGTGGTCGTGAGGATGGCATGAACTTGCTTTACGTTGTCAATTTATGTCTTGAAATTTTTTTTATTTAAAAACAAAAAATATGACAGGTTTCATAATATTGTCCGATGGCCAGCTCAAAAAATTCGTTTTACATATTTAAATTTAAAAAAATATCTTTTAATATTTCAAGTTTTTGTTAAAATAAAAACCCAGTTATAATTTTGGACAACAAGAAGTTTCAAAAATGCACGCACGTCATCGACAAATAAATGTGAAAGTGGAATCCGTATCAGATATCTAATAGGCCATTGTTGAACATTTAACTTTGATTATACATGTGGGCTGGTTCATTTAAAAAAAAATCATTTCCTGTACATTACAATACATGCATAATTACCCGTAGAAAGGTAATTGTCCTAATGACGTCTATTAGCCATTATCGGAGTCCGACTAATTTCACGTTACGATCGTGAACTTGATCATTTTTGTTTGTTAATTGTCGCACGATAGGATCTTCCTGGATGATTCAAGAAGATTTATTTAAAGCTTGAGTGTGAATGAGCATACCTCTGTGCATCGATGGTTGCGAGCTTTGACCTCCATTTTTAAAATCATCACCTACTAAGGATTTGAATACGAACTGAATAATGAAAAATTAATAAAAATCATAATAACTCGAAAAGTAGAAGAGATAGACAAAAGATATGTTTAATAAAAATTAAAATACTTATAAATAGGAGTTGAATGACCTAAATATATACAGGATGTTCTATTTAAAAAAATGGAGCTATTTTTCTATCTGTCCCTGTATAATTATGTTCATTAGTCAAACTCGTTGCAACATCTGAATCTGTTTCAATTCACTTTCGCCCTGTCGTCTGATTGTATATTTCTTTGCCATCAGTGACAAACGAATGAAAATAGAGGAAAGATATACAATATTTTTGTGTGTCATGTAGGTATTTTTGTTTAAATAAATTTCTTAGTGCTTTGTCGCTTTGAAACTTAAAAAAATCTTCGTATTGGAAATATTTTAGTCGGATGATACATTGTGGTGGGCATTAGCGACCGCTCACGTCTAATCGTGTTAATCAATATTTTGTCACAAATAAGTAGTGTCTGTTTGTACAGTTGGTGATTTAATATTCCGTGTTAATGCGCTTAATTGAATTTTCGTCGTCGAACACAACGTCCATTAATTTGTCTTTTCCATTAAATAACTGTAAAAGCCTTGCGCAATGTTTATCGAAGGAATTAGAAAAATTACGTCTTTATTTTTTCACGTGGGTCGCAAGACGGGCGTCCAAATTTAAAAAAAAAAAAGAAAAAAAGGGATTTTGATTCGTTACTTCTCGCTAATAGATTCGCGTCAATTTAAATTTATGGCACGGCGATCGCAAAAACCCCTCGCATCAAACGCGCGCCAACAATTTATAATTTTAATAGATAATTTTATATATCTGCGAAACGGACTCGTAACAACAACATTATGCATACGCGCCCATTTGCATAGAAAACTTTGTTTCTGGATGCATATGCAATGAGAATATAAATTGCCAATTATCGCATATCAACGTTAGTATGTAAAATGAACGTGTGGAGAGTAAATTAAATTTCCGTTTATAGCGTGGCTACCGAAGTGGTCGCTGATTTATGAGATGATCTGCTCTTGTGAACTGCAACAACGCATATTTGCGAATTTATTGTGGATACCATAATTGAAATGTGCCAGGAAAAAAGTTGACAATTTAATATACAATTGATTAGAATTATATGTTTATAAAAGTCACAGGCTCATCCCTGACAAAAAAAAGAGGGAAAATGGTCAGTGACCGTCATTCCATCCATTCAACTTTAAATCTACCATAGATTCTTCGAAATATAGATCTCTTCTCCTATTTATTGTCTTAGAATGTAGGTACATTTTTGTGATCTATTTTTTAAAAAAATCGAAAAAGTTTTCAAAATCATTGTAATTCCGTAATTCATTGTAATAATTTGTTTGTGAAAAATATTTTGTTAATTTTTCTTAATTTAAATTAATTTTTGAAGCGACATTTCGTAAATTTTGAAAATTGTTTTCGGAAAAATAAATAAAAACACAATACAAATTTTAATAAAATTACTAAAAATGATTCAAAATTGGACTCGTAATACGATGATGATTTAAAGGACAACTGGAATAAAACAAAAAAAAAACAAAAGAGATACAATAACAAATTGATGATGGAAGAAAATACATAAAAATGTATAAATATTGATTACAAAAGAAATGACGAACTTGCAGTTAAATAAAAAAAAAAAATAATAAAAACGAATAGCTGCAAATTACAAGCAAGTGTGTAACGGTGGAGGAATAGCTTTACGGCAACAAAATTACAAAATAATATCTCTAGAAAAACGTTTCAAAAATTGATCAAATCAATTGCTTCAATGCAATAAGGGGCGATTTCGATTTTATTAATTTATTATTCAAACCAAGGCAATTTAAAACAAAATTATTTGCAAACTAGTTTGATATACAGTCGGTTTACATTCTACAATAGCTAACTTTTTTATTTAAAGAGATACAAACTAGGTTGAATGGACAAAGTTTAAGTACCTTGAAATGCGCATTTCAAGCAATAAATTATAAAACAAAAGAACATCGCGTTGCTAAGATACAAGCATAACGATAATTTTTTTACATCCTGTATATTCTTATATTTTTAAGTTGTTTTAGTTGCCTGCTATAATGAATTATAAACAATTTTTCTCCAGGTTCGCTAGTTAAGGAGTTGAAAAATAAAGTAATAAAATAATAAAAATCAAAAACCGAAAGAAATGTTGTTATAGATACACATGTATTATTCAAACATCAAAGATTTTGACTGTAAAAATTAATTTTTGACTTTAACTAATTAACTTTAACTCTTACCATTTATGTGTAAATTTCAAAGATAATCGCCGAAGTAAAACTTTAACATTTAAAAATGTGTGAAACGATTTAATAATTTAAGTATATTAAATTTAATCATTCAGGATTTTTCTTTTGTTTTTCCTTTTTCAGCTACGATTTTGAAATTTTGTAAAATATAATTTAACAAAGTAAGAAGGAATCTTTTATAATTTTTTTAATTTATGGATGAACCATCGCATTTCGAGCTTTTGGAAATTTTTAATGAAAATGACTGAAGATGAATTTATAATATATAGAAGAAAACAGCAGTATATAAGAGAGCACCGTGAAGGGTTTAGGGTAGCTATATAAATGTTTGTTAGAAATATAGGACATTAAATTAGAAATAATTAGGAAAAATCCAAAATATCCTGTAATCCGTAACACAGTTACAAAATCATCGAGAAATAATCAAGATTTAAACATTCATCAAAAACTCGTTTAAAAGAGTCTGTTCAACGATGAAAAAATATTTTAATCAGCCATTTTTATGGAATCTTTAAGGCACACAATTGCTATTATATGGACTAGTTTTTAGCCTTTTAAGAATTGAGTCTCACACCATATACAGGCTGCCTGACGAAAAACCTTTGGCGCTGTATCTTGCTTAGTTTTTATCCGATTTGAACAAATTATACATCAAATGAAATCGCTTTACAAATACTTTGACATGGACCAAAGTAATATTTTTTCTTGCGTCCAGTTTTTGACAGATGACAGTCAACTTTCTTTTTTCAAATGGCACTGTATATAATTTTTTATGCATTCTTATGGAGAATTTTTTTCTGAATACCCTTAAGTAAAAAGATAAAGCAAAAAAATTATTTTAATTGAAAGAAAAATGAAAAATTCAAAAATCTAGTAACCAGAATTAGAGCAATAAAAATCTATTGTAGGTGCTCAAAATTGCCTCCGTGCTGTTCCAGACACTGTCGACACTGTCGACACCGTCTAGAAACGTCCACCGTTGCATTCAGTAAACAAATGGGGGTTATTTCCTGACAGACTTCCACTATCCTTCTCCGTAAAACTTCTCGGCTATCCGGCGGAGTAAAATAAACTTTGTCTTGGATGTAACTCCATAGAAAAAAATCCAACGGATTCAAATCTGGGGATCTAGCCGGCCAGCGAATTGGTCCGTAAGTTCCTATCCATCGATCACCGAAATTATTATTTAAAAATGCAACATTTATGAGTGCATTATGTGGTGTAGCACCATCCTATTATTATGCTACACCACATAATGCGGAGAAGGATAGTGGAAGTCTGTCAGGAAATAACCCCCATTTTTTTACTGAATGCAACGATGGACGTTTCTAGACGGTGTCGACAGTGTCTGGAACAGCACGGAGGCAATTTTGAGCACCTACAATAGATTTTTATTGCTCTAATTCTGGTTACTAGATTTTTGAATTTTTCATTTTTTT
>JAFFZR010025668.1:5007-19048 GCA_018397195.1 Lethrus apterus | reverse complement strand
CTTCCCATTAAAAAAAAATCAAGTTGACTGTGCTGCTCCCGAACTTGTCAGTTAAAAAAATAACAAAACTGTGGAAATAATAGAAGGCTTTGTAAACAGCATGCATATTAAATTTTATCGATTTAGCTTGAATAGTTTTGGAATAACAAGGCCGGTTCCATACATTTGGTACGCACTGTATGTAGATGCTGAAATCTATTTTTTTGCAATTACTGCTGATTATCACTTTAAATCCATTTTGTTTTTAGTTAAGAAAAACCAAGAAACAACTTTAAGGTTTTTTCACTGTCCACTGTCCTCTATAAACTCCATGCACCGTCTCTTCATTTCAAAGCCCCAATTTCACATTCACTTTCAAAATTTGAGAAAAAAATTAGTTATCTTATATTAAAGCAAATTGGCTTTGTTGTACATTTCCCTACGAAACGTATCTGTTTAGTTATTAATATTTAATAATATCAAAGTCACTTTGAAAAAGAAGAAACGGTGACTTCTAGTGCTAACTTTGGGCTAAATTTGTTGTTAAAATGTTTATCGTACCGGTAAATTTAAACATAGGTGCATTTTCTTTGACATAATTCTTTTCTCTTAATAGATTTTATATCATTATAAATATTGCTAATAATAATAACTTTTCTATCAACTTCTAACCTTGCTTTTTAATACGTTGTTTGTATATTCGACTAGCTACGAAATTTTAAAGCATTCATTCATTTAAACTAATTACATAAATAATAAATCTAATAACTATAGAAACAATTGGAAAAGAATATTTGTAAAAAGTTTGTCGCTTTATTCGACAAAGGAGGAAATTATGGACCTAATTAGCATGAATTATCCATAAACGGTTTATCAATGGATTTATAATAAAAGGGGCGTGAGGCAACCGTAACAGTACTGGTCACCGGTAACATGCTGTGAGACAGTAATGAATAGCGACCGTCTGATGAGTTCAAATCCAGAAGGCGGCGGAAAACGACTAACATTAATCAGTATAGCCTTGGCCCGCACCCCCTCTTTCTAAATTCCCCATCTCATTACTAACATATCGCTTCTCTCCTCACACATAAAATGTGATGAATAATCTGTGAATTAATTACTGTGCGTGAGAAGTAATTCAAATCAAATATTGCATTATTTATTACAGCCTGCTGCATTCCTGTTATTTGTATTTTATTATGAATATTGAAGTCAAATTGATCCGATTATAAAATGAACTTCTTCGAATTGTTTTACTTTTGTTTTGTTTTACACACAGTATTAATTAATTAATTATGTTTGTACGTATTTTGATATTTAAGTACTACTGAAAGGGTTGAAAAAAAACTTTATGACTGAAAAAGTCTATTCCAGGCTACAAAAAGCTGTTGGGTAAGAATGATATTGGAACAGAAATTGAAGAGGGGCTTAATGGATGCTAGACTGGTAGGATGGAAAAGTAATAGATTGGAAAGATTTAAGAGAGCCGGATAGTCGCTGATGGAGATGCAGAGCACTTGGAGGAAGTGAGGAGCTGAGCAGTGCGGTTATGAGATGAAAGCAAATTCACAAAGGAAATAACCAAAATTTGGTGGGGGGGGGGGGTAGAGATGAATAGGAGAATGGTGGAAATATAGGAAGATGGAGCCTGAGAAAAATAGAGAACTAGGAAGACAGAGGTAGGTGTGTTAACAGAAGTTAGGAGAAGGCGAAGAAAAGAATGTATTGTGTTGTGAAAGATTTTTTGCTACATTTTTTTTTAATTAATTATCAATAATATCTGGAGAAAAACATGATATCAATTGCCTATAATTCATTTAGAATTATCGCATAAACTAATTATGAGTTTTTCAATAAAAATCTTCATAGTTTTATTTTATGTTAATTTGGCAAATTTGACTGGGGTTTGGTGTTGTTTGCTTGACCTCGAACCCAATAATTACTAATGTAAAATTACATTGCAAAATATAAATTGCGGCAAGTTAAACATTTTTAGACTGCAAAATTAATTTTCTCTGATTTTTTCTTGATTGTTATAATATATAACGATAATGAATTATTTTATATTTTTATTTCAAAAAATTGTTTGCTTTTCTTGCTACTGAAATTCAAATAATTCATAGTTTAAATAACAATATACAATCGGTCTGAAATTCTGAAATAACACATAGACGAGGAAATTGAAACGGAATTTTTAAAAGCGTTGTTATGGAAAACAGTAGGTTAAAACATACAGAAATAATGTGACATGTCACTCCGGATATTATATATGAATAGAATATTATAGCTAGTCGGGGCGGAATATCAACAACTGATGAAATAATTAAATAAAAATGTATTCGTTATAATATGTTCGAGTGTGAAATTACGAATCGTTTACTGTAATTAATTAATATCTCTTCGTTGCGTTTGCATAGGTACACAGTTGTTTCATGTATCATTTGAAATATTTGTTGTTATTATGATAATGTGAATGTACATATATTATACTCGTAATCTAAATGATATGTATGTACAGTAAAACAACAGAACGTATTTAACAAATCCCTTGCTCATTATAATTATATATTTTGATTTTCGCGATAGGTATACGATTGTCTATTGTAACATTTAACTATTTTGAATTTTGAAAATCAGTAATATTTTGACGGCTAATTTAGTAAATATTACAAATTGTAACTCTTTTAGTGACAACAACACAAGAAGTCATTAGAATTTTGCAAAAAAAAAGGATTTTGACCAGTTCATCCACAAACCGCTATCTTGCTCTTTCCAGAAATATTATAAAACACCAGTTTTCCATTTTCTTCGAAAATTAATTAATTTTTGTTTTTTAAACGGGTCGACATATTTATGCTTCAATTTTTTGATGTCGGAAAATATTTTTTTCATGAATATACAGTGATGGAAAAAAGTATTTGGACGCGCATTTTTATCAGAATTTTATGTATATACAGTGTGGAAAAAAATATCTGCACTGTTATCTTTTAAATGGATGCAGGCGTTCTACGGATTAAGGCGTTTTAAGGAACAAGGCGAGCTATGGATTAAGGCGTTTTATGGATTTAGGCGTTTTAAGGATAAAGGCGATTTATGGATTAAGGCGTTTTAAGGATAAAAGCGAGTTATGGATTAAGGTGTTTTAAGGATTTAGGCGTTTAATGGACTACTAGTACTTAGTTAATAAAATGTTATATTTCCTATTTTCATAAGTTTATAAGCTCATAACTGAAATATACAAGACAAGCTCTTAGAGCTTAGGCACTTCTATTAATGTAGCAATGGTAAATGAAAATTTAATTTTAATTTTAATTTAATTAAGATTATTATTATTTCATGTATTTTATTTATTTACTTCCGTTTTATCAATTTCGCAATGAATCTGAATTAAGTTCCATCGAGTTGCTTATTATATCTTGACTGATACTTTAACGCGCGACCGTTTCTTAATTGCCCGGTATGTATATTTATCGAACCTAATGCGGTACCTGTAAATGTAATTGTCTAACGCTATGCCATTGCGAAAGTCAATGTATGTGCATGCGTGCCACAACACAGACTGAAATTTGATTTTCGAAAAACATTTGCGTTGAAAATTCCTCCGCTTCTCCGTTTACTTCGACACTGCAAAATGGAGCAAATTAGATTATTCATCTCGTAAGTTATAACTAATATATGCTATGAAAATGCGGCGAGATATTAGAGAAGTCAAAACTTCATTATGACATGAAAACCCATTTAATTTATTGTCTTACTGAATATTGATATTTTTAAGAATTTATTATTTCAGCAAAAATAATGTTAATTGTTATCGTGTAACAGTACAGTTACGTACGTGTCGTATAAGGTTGCATTGTGACGTGCGAGTTAATAAATGACCAGAAAGTTGTACACTTTTTTTCGACAGTTATTAGTCGTATAATTCATCTGGTGAAGTGTTTGCGTAAATCAGCGAAAAGAGCCCCGCGGTATATACGGGATTGTTTTTGTTTTAAACAAGTTCTGTGTAAAGTATGGAATAAAAACAAAGTTGGAAACTCGTAATGAACTTTTCTTCGTTGATGAACACAGCAAACCAATTAATTTGTTGCGACCACGCCGATTGCGGGAGCAAAACTTAGACGTGTGTTTTTATTTAACTTGGCTCTAATTTCATATTTCGGATTTTGAGTTGTATGTGGAGCGCTGTGGTTCGGGGATTTAATTTGCGTATAAAGTCTGAAAGTTTTCAGTTATCTTACGAACAGCTGCGAATCAAGCCGGTTCGTTTACCTGCTGTGTGCTTTTTAATTATTTAAATGAATGTTTTATTCTTTTGCATTATACATGTCGCAGATGGGCGAAAGTCGGGTGGTGTTTGGCATCGCGACGGTGGTACTATTCTAATGACGGCGTTCGATGCTAGGGGCGCTGCCGCCGGTATTCTACGGGGCTGCGCGCATCGACCGGTGATGGTTGCTTTCAGAACACCACTAGTTTACTGAACAGTTTGCTGCGAGTTCTCTTCGAGATATGACGTGCGTTTTGAACCCGATGACATAAACAAAACATCACATTCACCAATCGTGTACGCCAAGTCAAAATAGTCGTGGCTCAGTTACGTACATTTAAATCCCACGCATCGTTAAATTGCGTTAAACGCGATTTAACGAACAATTCTTTAAGTGGTTCACTTGGATTTGGGGACATAAATCCAAAAGACTGATTTAAAAAAATCTGTGGCCGAGTGACTGTGCTCAAGTGACTGTGTACGATAAGTGTTATTGTTTACCCAGGTAACGACACTTACTGTCGTGACCACCGTGGCAGAGAAAATATTCACCGTGGCTGGTGAGTTCTCGTTACATTAGAAATGCAACCCTTCCGTGGACTTAATTGATATATTGACATAACACGCATCTCATTAATCGGAGGGAACAAAACGCACGTTGCATGCCTATAATCGTAACACACACCATTTGTATTCATTTGAATTCTATGCGACATTAAACGTAGAACTGCACTTTCACTCTAAATGAGCTTAATTGAGCAACTCGCTCTTTACCGAGCTGCACCGACGGCGACGCTAACACATTGAGCACATACAAATAATAAAAAATTGCGAAATGCATGCAATTTACAAGCAATGCATATCTTCAAGTCGATAATTAAATCGTTACGTTTTCAGTAATAATCATGCAGGAAAGCGTATCTTAATTACAGTTGTAGTGATCACGTAACGAGCATTTTAAGGTAACTTAGGTATCCGATGATTATCTGCATTTTATCGAACAGGTTCTGTGTTGGTGCTACCGTGCGGCACATGCTTATTGCGTGACGTAACATCCACGTAATTGATCTACACGTGTAATAATAATAAACAATAGAATACATCTGCAAATAGATCATTTCTTTACAATGTCTATTTTAATTGATAAGATGACATTGATTGAGCCCAAAAAAATTATTATGTTACCGTCATCGAAATTGAGTACTTCTGTCAAGTTTCTGTTGGTGATGAGACTTCTAATGAGCGATTAGAATAGCAATTGCTATGAATTGAGCCAAAGGTCGACCACTTCTTCACTCACCGTTGGAACCATTATGACGAATGTTTGTCTAAAGGAGCAAACGAAGAGTTGGTTAATTCTGGATTTATAACATATGAACCTGAAGCAGGAGTTCTGCTTCAACTTATTCAAGTATCTGTAATTGATGCTTCATCAAAATAATGTTTAAACATCAACATATATTTCTTGTCGCAGTCGTATTCTTTTGCAGTTTCCATGAAAAGATGGTTAGCCACAGTTTTTCGAAAGTGATATTTTGGAAGTTATTGATTCTTGCGTAGCTTTGGATTTTGGACAATTGTCAATTTCACAATAAAGATCAAAATATGCGATATCCGATGTTTCGACAATTTTAAGGGAGTTTTTACAAAAATCTTTATGTCTAAATTTGTGGTGGGTATTGTTTAGGGTATATCATTAATAGAAACGACATTGCAATGTGTAAATTTAACTAAATTAAAAGCATAAAAAAAAATATGAATGTAATAAAAATAAATATATATAAAAAAGTGTATTTTCGGGCCTGTATTCTTACATTTTTTTCCAGAAATTTTTCTGTGTAATTTATCATTTCAGATAATTATATTCATATTATTGTCTACTGCAATTTTGGAGAATCGAAACAATTTAAGTAAAATTTCACAAAAATGGAACGTGTAGTTTATTATTGTTCAGTACTACAGACTGTAATGAATCCATATGTTTTTTTAGTATCTCATCAATTCAGATTAGATTTCTTGCTACTTTCTTCGGTCCTTTCTCCTCCATCTTCCTCATTATTTTCAGTCCTTGTCCTGTTTCGTTCATTTTTCGCCACCATGTCCTCCCTTTTTCATCCTTTTCCCGCTTCACACCATACAAACCGTCTACTGGTGCCCGTTCATCCTCTCCACACAGTCTGCACTTACCGTACTCTTCCACCATCCAATATTTATTTGCTCTTTCCTAGTTCCCACACCCTTCTTTCCATTCAAATACTGTCACCTAAGTCTTTGTATCTCTTCATCGTCATCTTCATTTGCTAGTACCCCACCTGCCCGTCTGCAACCTTTCATGGCTTCACACCTTTTGCTCCACCTACCTCTCTACCCCCTATGAATCCCTTTCCCACTCTAGCGCTGTCATCCTTCTCTTTTGTACATATCCAATCTCTTCCATTCCCACGCTAACAAAACCCCTAGATTCAATCTCCTCTTTATTATTTCTACTAGAGCGTTTTCTATTCTTTCCTCTCACCTCCACCTCGTACGTTATTACCCTGCTCGTTTCCTTTACCGTCTTACCCTCTCCCAAAAAAAAGAATAGAATACATTTTTTATTTAAGGGAACTTTTTACACAAATGTTTACTTCCATATGATAAGAAACTAGATTTTAATATTGTCATTAAAATTATATTGATATTCAGCAGTGAAATGTTTGCATCGAAAATGAATAATCGAATATAATTTTAGAAAGTATCCGCGCTTCCACCGACACATATTAACAATTTATCATTTTTATAGCGCATATTTCCAACGTAATTGATGTTTGAATGTAACGTGAAAAAGTTGTTGATAAATTATGTACTATTAAGCTTTTTTCTCCGATAAATACCAATTTGTTTGAATTTTAAATATTTTACACTTCCACGGTGTTTTTAATACTTAACAGAGTATTTTATTAATCATTTCACGTGACTGTATTCTTCAAATTTCATTAAAAAAAAAATCGTAGCATGATGATGATAAACAATCAAATTCGTCCTAGACTCATTAAAAATCTAGTTATACATATATAAATCAGCACTAAGGGCCGAGGAGGTCCATGGCTTTGTTATACATTTTTCTCCATTTTGCTCTGTTCCTCCCAGTTTACAATCTTTACTGAAGCCAAGTCTATTTTTACGACTTGAAGTCACTTTTTTTGAGGCCTCTCCTTTTTCTTTCTTCCTGCTTTTAAAACTTGCTTTATAGGACTGTCTTAGCCTCACGACATGTTCTAGTCACCTTAATCTTTCAGTTTTGGCTATACTTGTTATGCTCGGTTCACCACATAATTCCTGTAATTCTTCATTTGTTCGTCTCCTTCACTCTTCCGCTATTTCCTTCCCTACGTATATCCTTCATAACATTTTTCTCTCAAAGATTTCCAGAATCCCCATTTCTTTTTTATTTAGCTTCATATTCATTTTCTTTATTGTGTTAAAAATATTTATACGTTTGTAACGGTCTTAAATCTTATTAAAGAAAATTTCACCTTCTTTCGGTCTTCTCCGGGTTGATTTTTTGTTTTATGGCCTGTACACCGTCCTAATGCTGCTTTTAATGCTTCGATTAGTTTTGTTTTTATTCATTGGCCAGTCTTGCTGGCCTCCCTTTTATTTATCTCTCAGTCGTGAGCTTTTTCTTGCACTGAAAACAGTCAGGTGTTTAATTTGTAGATTTTTGTTACGTTAGTTAGTAAGTTGGATTAGTATCTCTGGTTTGTTGCTGTGTTCTATTTCGCTGGTGAGTTGAACTGGCAATCTCATCAGATTAAGTTTGTGTTTACCAGATTGTTAGATCCTAGTATTAAATCTAATTATAGAAATTGCATTGGCACCTTGTTGTTTTTTTATGAATTTTCCTTGCTAGGCTTGAAGAGAGCAAATATCACTCTCTTGGTTCTTGACTAGCGAGCAGTTAAGTTGATATTTCAAGTTGTGTCAACGTTTTGTTGGATAATTGAACCTTTGCATGTGTTAGTGCAAATCCAAGAAAATCTTCAAGTTGATTGATGCTGTGATATATTGTGTTAGCTTGGGTCCATTTTATTTTGGTGGATGTGGTTTAACTCCATAGATTTTGTGGGATTAGTTTCGATCACCTATCCATTTCGTTTTCGAGTGAAAAAACGTGTGCTATAGACAATTTGTGTGCGATTTCTGATTATTTCGTTCGTTGATACCGACGTATCGGCAACCTATCGTGCTTTCGAGTTTGACTGTTGTACTTGGAGATCCTGAATATTCCGACAGATTGTCTAGGGGATACGTAGAGTGACGCTTGTGAAAGTATTTCGCTGTGATTAGTAACATGTCCTACGTACAACCCATCCACAACCTGCGAAGGATACGGAACTACAGATCTTGTGAACGTATCAAAATTTCTTCTCACCGTACATAATTTTGGGCCACGGAAAGCCTTGTGTCGGTTTGTTGATTGCGTCTCTGTTACAGACTCTCACTTTTCGTACTTATACATCACTCAGAGCTATTCAGGGTACGTATTCAATATTGTGTACATTTTTGTTACGTACTATTGTCCGATCAGTCAATTCTTGTGACTTTGTATTTCGGCTTCGTCAACCTAAAATTTTTACATTTTCTCATTGCGTTTGCATTTGTAAATATTTTATTAGTTTTAAGAAAGCGAGAGCTCACGCTTGATCCTGTTGGTTCCAAATTCGAACCACTTTCGAATAACCTTATTTTTGTCGGTCACCTCATGGTCAGATGGGTTGGAATCAAAGGGGATTTTATATAGTTTATATTTGTTTGTGTACATTTAATAGTCGTTTACTTACGTTTCGGTGCTACTTGGCTATAATCTGTTCACGCGAATTTTTAGGTTATTTTCGGTTTAATTTCATTCGCCATTTGTATCGTCGCAGGGAGGGAACGAGCAGGTTGGCCAACACACAGCGTAAGTTTAATATCGCCAATATATTTTAATCGTAAATTTTCGAGATTTTGTTATTTTGTTGTTTTTTATATAGTTTGTTTTCATTTTAAAGTTTAATAAACGTAATTATTTTAAGTCTTTGTTTCAATTCAAGTTATTCGTTGGTTGGGTTCGGAAAAAAAAAAGTGTAACATCTGCGACGGTGTTGCCATCTTGAGACAGAGTCTCGAATAGCTCTGCTCATCTTAAAAAAAAGAATATATTCGGTGGCGCCCTATTGGAAATTATAATTAAATAAAAAAATATATCAAAATAATTTTTAATTTTCAAAAAAAAAAAAATATTGTTTGGTTACGAACCACTCCCACACACTGAGCGGTCGAAGGCAACCCACACAACGAGCGTCAAATTGCGCAGCTGGTTCTGTGGTTTTCAAACCACCCCTCAAACCATCCCCTTTTGTACGCCACTGGTGTGTAGCACGTTACAAACATTAATAAGTAGTGAAGTCTTTAATACTGTAAAACGCCTGCTTCGTTAAATAATCTTTTATAACCGACTTTTATGACCATATATTTAGTTTTTGATTCTTTTATACATAAGCCATTATCCTTAGCTACCACACATAATTGGTTCATTGATTTATTTTCTTTGACAATTTAAAATAAAAATCATTTGATTTTTTTGTTGTTAATATAAAAATGACTTGATAAAGTTTGTTATTATCTTTTATTATTTCCTATTTAAAATTGGAAAGAACATATTTTAATATATTCCTAAAATTGAAATTACCATGTAATGAAGATACGTCTAAAGCTGCTTATAAATTTAGTTGCGGTATACAATTAATACGGCGTACGCGTAATGTAAATCAGAGTATGTTCTGTGTGCCCGCAGACATAATTTGATGTTCGTTCTCGCTCACGAACGTTCGTGCTCTCCTGCAAACCACTTATGTTACAAACTTGGGAAACATCTCCTAGAAAAACACGAGCAAAATGCAGTCTAAAATTGAACGTTTCGTTACTTTGTTACCTGCGGCTTACTACTTAGCTTCAATAATACTTCAGCGAATTCTTCGACGTATGGGCTTCTGGCTTGTGCGTATATACGGTGTTATTGTAATAATCTGACTGGTTTAGACTCGGACAAAATCGAAAGAAGAAATAATCCGAGTGGTTTTAAGTCGGACGAAATCGATTTTCGCTCTCGCCCATGGAAAAATCGCTGGCCGGAGGCCAAAAATTGATGATACAATAACTTGCGAAATTTACTCGTTTTAACATAGATATTACATAGATACATACATAGATATTAACAACTGTATCGTCGGTAAAGATGACTGTATAAAATTTGTCTTTCAGTTAATTTTTGTCGTTATCAGATGCCAGTTTATCTTTAATTATTTTCTTTGCTTAAGTTTCCCTGTTGCTATTTATAATTATATGGAATAATTGGGGGTTTCTTTTATCGCTTAGTCATAGAAGTCCTTCTGAATTTTTAAAGCTAAAATTTCTTTTGATGATCATCCAATTTTTCTCAGCCTACTTTTGTTAATTACACGAATAATACACAAGAAATAAATATATAATCTGATTGCTTGTTTCGTACATTTTAATTTTTTAAACATCTCTTCCTTTTTATTTTAATCAATAATCTTCAAAAATCAAAATTCTTGTAGATTAAATTCGATCCAGTTAATAATTAATAAAATTTTCCGATTGCGCGATACAAATTTCAAAATACCCCGTCCAATTTCGATCGTTTTCCTCGAACCGCTAAAATATTCAAGAAGCAAATGCATAGGTGCTCGGCTTGAGGGGCAATCTTCTTTTCACTTACTTGCATTTTTCATCATGCTATTATTTTGTAAATTCGAAGGATAGGTTCCATCTTTGAAAATGCATATTCTGGTTGTAAATAGAATTTGCTTCCCGCCCATCTAATTCCAGGATCTTTATTTAAAAAGGATAATTTATTTAAAAATTTATTCAAATCAATAATTAATTTATACGAGGGCTTTTCAAATAAAACATGTATTTGCGATTAACTTGCTGAAGGCGTTGAATCTGTTCCATTCAACCTAGTAAGCGACCAACCACGTCGCAAAGTCAGTCTGTAAAGTCAGATTTGTAACTGCAAAATATATTTAATTCATAATCATTATTAACTCTTGCATAGTTTTTTTTTCTAATGTTTGATATGAATCAGTAATATTATATTATTACAGTATTGCTTTAAAGTTAACACAAAAGCAACGAGATATCCTTTTCAGTCGATATGTTTGCAGTAATCTCATATTTATTACATGTAATAAGTATAATTGATGTGTTCAGCAAATCATTTATTGTTAAATATTGGTTCCATTAAAATAAACATTCTCCAATTACTAAACACACATTAATATGCATATGGTGTTCATTTCAATGAATTTAACGATATTGTGATAAAGAAATGATGTATTTAGGACTTGCACTATTCAACTAGAATTCAAAACTTGTTGAGTTATTGAAATAAATTAAATTTTGTGCAACAATACTAAAAATGTATTATTAAAAATATTTCTTGGAGTTTCACAATGAATTTATTTAAAATAAATCAATGGAGATTTTGGCATTTTATTGAATAATTTATTGATTAAATAAACCAAGAGCCAATTCTTTTAATTATTTAGTTTGATACCTTATATCTTGCAATAATTTTAGAATGTTCTCTTAATATGTTTGCTTATATAAGCTGTGACCAATTCACAGACGTTACAGGACGTTAGAGCTTTTAAGTTAGAGGGTAACGTCTTTCCTTATTAAAGATGTTTTCTTTTAAATTTGAAGAACGCAATGTTGCTTAAGTATTAATTACAAAATATTATGACAATCATTGTCTTTGTAAAATGTTATCATAATTTGATTTTAAGTTCAAGGAAAACGTATGGAAATATGTAATGTAATTATTTTATAAATTGTTTTTTTTTTTAATCAAAATATAAATTCGTAACTAAATAAAAATCGTTTCATCATTCAGCCTGATATTTCTATTTAAAAAATTCATTTGTACTAAATTCGAATATTTGTTATCATCGGTGAAATTCAAACGTTACAAGCATATCATTTGCAATGTTTGAAAAGAGCCTTTTCACGAGGCTTTTGAATGAACGCACATATTTAATTTGAAAATATAAATATGTTTTACGAACTGAAATTTTGGAAAATTATTAAACGTTTAAATCTGAATACGGAAATTACACGTATAAGATAACGTTTTTTTTTTTTTTAAAGCACCAAGTTGATGTGCAACGTTTCTTATAAATTATGAATATACTCTGAATTATCAAGATCGATGCGGGTGGTCCGTAGATTCAATATAGCGTAGGGAAATCAGGATAAAATTCCACTGGGATAATCACTAAATCACTTTGCGTTATTAGCTACGTTTTTGGTAAACATCTTCCCAACCAAAACGGCTTTTTAATGTAATTAAGTTTACTTTGTTAATGCAATAATTAATCTGTTGATTGGATGTCCGAGTGCTGGAAAGTGCGTGAAATATTAGTTCTGAAATATGAGGATAGTAAAAACAAACATCAAAAATAAACGCAGTCTGCGTATTATTATTATTAAATATGATATTTTGCTATATTACATTTTTACAAAAAAAGTCATGTGCCTGTGATTTGAAATTTTTGTGAAAGAATGGTGAATTTTTGTCTGTAAAGTAACTTGAAAGCATTTAGAAAATTAGAATAAAGCTATCATCTAAGGCATGTCTAAGGCATACAATAAATTCCTGAAGCAAATTTATGACTTATATTCTTCTTTTGAACGTCTTTTCTTAGAACATATAAAAGTATCATTTTATGTATCGTTAAATTCATAATCTGGCGTAAAAATATTAAAATCGTCATGTAAATATTATTTCAAAGAACACCAAAACAACTGAGCTCTTTGTATTCGAATTATCCAATTGTCAATCTTAAAAAAAAAGCTCAAGCCAACATGTGCAGTTTAAATGACTTGATAAAAGTGGGCAGACATACAAATGGATTGAATAGAATCATTAATATTACTTTATAAGACATTTGTAAGTGTGGTGCAATATACGAATAACGTCTGCATAGTTCATATAGATTACGTTTTAGATGTAACATGCTCTGTGCTTAATAAATCACGGCATGATCTTAATGTATAATAATAATTCTTGGAGCAAGTACGTCTTTTGAATGTAAATGGAATTTTCGCGAACGATAAATTAACATCAATGTTTAAACAATAAAAATATCAAAATATACATTTTCGAGTCGAATAATTTTGCTGATTTATAGTTGATTCAAATTACATGACTTATTTCTGACAACCTTCTGTAGAAGAAAGAAGTATAGAAAAGAACTAGCTGAAATAAAATATCAAATTAATTATATAAATAAAAAAAAAAGTAAATGAAGTGTGGAGGAATATAAGAAACTCGTAGAGAAGAACATAAAGCAATATCCTGGCTGGGTCTTCTTATTTTCGTCATTTCAACTCTACCAGATGCAGGTTCAAAGATAATTACGAAACAACCAGATAACCAGATTGGAAGAAATACTAAAAGAAGAACGTTACAAATGTTATTTAACGTAAGAGGAACTGAAACCAAATACTTCAGTTTTCTAATATGTGATTAAAAGCACAATTTTCTATCTTAAAATTTATGTGGTGTAATGATTGTATTCATGTTTTTAGATCATTATTGTATAAATTGTTAATTCTTTGATTAGTAATTTTAATATAAAATGAATTGGGATAATCATTATTATTTTAAAAAGTATTTTTATCTAAATTTAGTTTTTTGTACTTTAAATGAAATAATTCCATTAACAAGGCTATTAATAACAC
>JAFFZR010025667.1:0-18999 GCA_018397195.1 Lethrus apterus | reverse complement strand
TCTTGACTTTTTTGTGATTCTACACCGCTGCCACCATGTTACGTTGTCGAGCGTACGAGTGAGGGTTTCAATAATACGAGAGTTTACGATTAATATGTTGTATTAAAGTTTAGATTAGTCACAAACTGCATTGACAGAATCAAGCACGCTTAACCTACTTGACATTAGCGGGAAACTCCCTCCTTCGGCATTGCCAACTTAACACTAACGGAACACAAGACACTTAATTCAATAAACGTCAATTAAGTTACAAATGTCATGATTGAAGACTAAACTTTAATTGTCAAAAGCTTATAAAATTTTGAATGTATTAACTTACTATAATTACAATTTTTGCATTATACATTCAAACTTTTGTAAGTTTTTGACAGTTAAAGTTTAATCTTTGAATCATGACATTACTGAAATTAATTGACGTTTATTGAATTAAGTGTTTTGAAATAAGTAAAGACCTACGCTTTATATTCCACAGCAACTGAGATGTCGGGAGTTTGTAAACAGCCGTTATATTTTATATGAAGTTTGGCTACTTCATATCACTTAAATCACATAACAAAAATGTGACTCATTATTAATCCGTCCAACACATAAGAAAAATGTTATACATTACCCAGATAAAACTATATAATTACAAATTATACGATTACAAATTTGTCTTACCTTCTCTAGGAACGAAAAGCATTGATAAAGTCGTTCCAAAAAATGGTAGTCTAGTATAACCAGGTAATTTATTCACATGTTTGGAAATTTCGTCTTCACTAAACCATCGAAAGATAAATATAACCAATGTTGTTACCAAAGCTGTATATAAAAGTATTGTGATGTCCATGTTTGCAACACAATCGAAATGATAATGTAACTTTTGAATCACTCATTTATGTATACCAAATCTCCAAATAATCTAATCTGCAGTATCATTACGATTGAACTGTGACCGTCGCGTCGTCTACGTTTTAACCATTACCTACAGTATTAAATCGGTTTAATTCATTATTCTAAATGTCTAATTACAATATGAAATAACCCAGATCCCAGATATTTTTGCCACGTGCAAAATTTAATTCAAGGTGTCTAGTACGCGTAATAAATCTAATGATTTTTTATCAGTAAAGTTGCTGTGTCAGTAATATATATACTCCAGTATATAGAGTATATAGAATATATTGTCAAATATATTTATTACTTGAAAACGATTTCGAAATATTTTTATATTTTATTATACAGGGTCCTGCAATAGTACGTCCGTCTCACGGTGTGGTAACTAAATACTCCCATATGTTATCATATTGTACGATAAAGACAACGTAAACAAGGATGAAAGATCAGTACGTGAAAACCTCATTAGATGTCGCGAATGTTTATTTTAACAGTACTTTGACTTTTCTGCAGTTGGCAACCTGCATAAGTTAATTATTGTTATTGGTCTTCCTTTCGTCACTCTTTTGCCGAGTTAAATTTTAAGTTTCATTGTTTGTTTTTACTGTAATTCTTTGAAATTGAAGTGTTCTATGGCGTAAGTACACATATCTATTACATATTACTTATTCACTTTTTGAATAATTATTCAACAGCCAACGAAGTATTCAGACAAAGATGCCTTATCGTACATGTTCGGTCCACGGATGTACGGATAAAGTATCATGTAGGCATTCATTTCCAAACCCAAATAAATATCCAGAATTATTTAAAAAGTAGGTTGATGCCTGTGACAATGAAGTATTGTCAGATATGGCAAAGGAAGCCATATTAAAATCGCGAAAGATATGCCACTTGCTTTTGACAGTAGTGATATTGCTTCGAACATGTACTTGAAGAAAACTGCATTTCCTACTTTAATGTTACCTCCTGCATTAACTTTTGAAGGTAAAAAATATATTAACTGCATATTTTATTACAAGGTTACTAAAATTATTTATGTTTTAGTTTTAGAACGTCCAAAGATGTCACCCATTAATGTTTAACTAATTCAGTTGCCTCCTACCTCAGTAGCTGATTTTCGTGAGTGCCCGGATACATCTGCAGGTAGACACTAAGATGAATTTATCTTAAAACTGCAGACTAAAGCTATTAATTTTTAGAATCTAAGTCTCCAAGTTGTGATGAAGTTTTAGTTGCTGAAGCTAGTAGCCCAAGAGTATCTTTTTATGACGTGCCATCTACTTCTAGTATGGGAAGATTGAACTTCGCCTTTGGGGACAATAGAAATTGCCTCTTCTCTTTTTTTTTGTATGCATTTTTATATATTTTTTTTTGTGTTTTATATTATTATATGCTATATTGTCTATTAATGGTCCCATTAAAGTTATTATTATTAATAAAGAGTATAATTTAAATTAACCGCTTCTAATAATAATAATAGATGAAAATCTCACTATGTGGCGCTTTACGTGTTAACCATACAGCCGTTGTAGTTGCCTATCTATCAAGTAGATGATCTGTAGTCCGTCTTTCATAACTCGGGCAGTATGCTAGATAGCCATTTAAAATTCTGGGGATGTAATATACTAGTAAGCCTGCATCTTCTAAAAATATATATATACAGAGTGTTTCAACAAAAGGTGGCACAGTAAAATTTGATTATTTCAATGGAATACTTGCATATTTTTACGCATTGTGCGATCGGGCGATTCTCCGCATGCCTCCGTCATCTGTCACTTGCGACGTCAAAAATACCACTTTTTCGTCGCGACATGCCGACGCAATCGAACCATCCCGATGCCAAGGCTTTCGAAAATAAGCGTGTGCGGTGTCCGTACTATACACTTTTGACGTTTTTCGAGCCGCGAAAAGCGCAATTTTCACAAGACCAGTGTTTTCCAGAGCGGACGCGATTGCATTGCGCTTGCAAAAGTAAACGCAATTTTTGCGTCGAAATCGTGGTAAATCAAGGCAGAATTCGGGTGGAACGCGTCGGAGACGAAAAAATCAATTGAAATTTCAATTTTCGCTTTAAACGCATTTTCCGATTTTTGAGAAAATGAACCAATTTTTTTTCAAATGGCAACGTGCCCTCTCGATGCGATTTTTCGATGCGAAATTTTCTCCTCTTTTCAACGGTATGCGACACGAGGGGGTTGCGTGCATTTTTTTGCAAAAAATTGCATTCGTTCACAAAGCCAGTTGAAAAATTTTCCACAACTACGAAACCTTGCATTTTACGACAAAGCTGAAAGTCGCGAAAAAGTCTTATTTTTCAATTTTACATCCGTAAAAGTCGGAAAAAAAAAGAAATTTTTTATTTCGAATTTTGTCATTTGGAAAGAAAGTATGCGATGAGAACAAATTTTTCGATGCATCTGCAAAACGACGCGAGATATCGGGAAAATGACTGATACAATTTCGATTCGCCAAAGAATGTTTTATCTTCCGATAAAGGCTTTAGGGACGTGGCATTTTCCCTTGCCGAGTTATGGGGCCAAAAGTTGCAACTCTAAAACGGCTAAACAGGTTACCTTGATATTCTAGTGAGTCTGGTATCTTAAATAATGTAAATATATACATTACATTTTCGAGTTTTTATTGGTTGATTGCTCAGGAGTAAAAGATAAGTATAATTAAAATAAAAAACGACAGTTTTTGGATGATTTTATGTAATCGTTGGTCTCATGACTGATGTAGAAAAATCTACAGTAAACAATGCAATCCCATCGACATTTTCAATTTAGAGGGTCTATTCTTGAGTTAAGTCACCAGCAACACACCTGTGATCGCTGACATCATCCTGTGCTAAAACTGTATGTTGACGCGCAGAACACCGGTGAGTTAACTCAACAGTAAGCCCCCAAGGGCTGAGTCCGTTAAAATAATATTGTATATAACAGTATACAAATACATTACAATCACATTAAACTTTACGTCGTTTCGTGTTAACAAACAAGCATCATATTTTCAGTTTATTCTCCGCCTGACACGATGCTAAATTATGTACAAAATTTAGTACTAAATTCTCAACAAAATTTACAGCTTTTTAGAACATGTTTTAAAAAAATTAGTTCCACTTTATTTCATATTAAATTTAATTCAGAATCCTGTATGACACCATCCTAAATTTTGTGTCTAATTTTGTGTACATACAAAATTTACTAAAAAATTTAGCTACGTGTCAGACGGACTTAGGTCTTCATTTTTATAGTGTAATAATTTTAAAGTTATTTTACCTTTACGAGCTGTAAGAAAAATGTCCAAGTTAGTTCCAATAATTGGTAAGTATACAGGTCCCGCTAGTTTATCGGCATACTTAGCTATTCTGTTTTGATTTTTCTTTTAAACACCCAATATATTATTGCAATAACAATTATTCCACAGGTTGCAGATTCAAAATCCATTTGAACTGTAACACAACGACCTCTAGTTAAGTATAAACCACTTCAACCTTCACACCATTTCAATAATAACACATGTAGAGGAAATGATGCTAAATATGCCTTGCTTTATCAGCGGTCATAAAACGATAAAGTCTTAATTTAAACGCCGCATTTTAAAATTTGTTGACATTAAAAATATATATAATCCAATCATGTATATACGCGCCGGTTCTATTAAATAGAACAGCAAATTTTGTAAAACTTCAGACTCGACGTAACCATATATTTTGTGAATCATGTACTCGGTGGTTTAAACAAAATTTTACGTGTCCAATTTGTAAACTAGAAGCATTAGCAAACTAAAATGATACGATTTTCTGGATCGGGATAGCCGCTCTGTCTATAATTCTAGGTAAAATCAACAAAATTTTGACAGGGTTGGCAATATTACCACCTCTGAACTTTTGGTAAAACCAATCATATGTTAATAATCTGTTGAATTATGAAGATTTGTTAAAATTTTGTTTTTGCTGGCCTTGAAAATTAAACAAAATAATGAAAAATTAGTTAAAATAAGGTTAACAATAATCATTTTAAATTCTTAAAAATAAGTACACTTGAAAATGATAGATCGAAATTCGTAGTGAAATAAAATAATGTGACGTAAATTTTGAAATCGATTTTAATTGTATTTAGTGAAATATTTTTAATATGTAAAGATAACTATAAAACAACGATTTTAAAAATTTTAAAACAAGTGACGAAACAGGATTTGTTCAATCAGGTAATTTAAACTTTAACAATTATACAACATGAACAAAGGTAATAAGTAATAACAAACAAACTTAAAAATAAGATTGAAATATTGATTATTTTTTTTTCCTACATGTATTTACATTTGGTCCAGACCTGGTATAAACAATGGCGACTTTTTTAAATCCTGGATTTAAGAACAAACGCAATTTAATTTTTTTTATAAAATTTGTATTACAATTATATATATCCTTTTGAGCAAACAAGACAAGCAGAACTATAAAACATTTTTGACATGTTATTCAGAACTATTGCGAAGAAGTGAGTTTACATGAAAATGCCTCAAAAAAATTAGGAAAACAGAACAGAACAGTTGTCCAGCCCTCAAAAACGATAACGCAACGAGAAAGATATTTTTTCTAATAATAATTAATAATGGAATAACAATTATTTGAACCTCTATATACAGTCTGTTCTACAAAACGGGCCTGAGACTATAGCGACTTCAATTGTGATTTAATCACCAACAAACCATATATATTATTAAATGGGAAGGTCTTAGCTGCAACTTGGCAAAAAATTCTTTTTTCTTAAACAACTTCATTTGTTTGTTATGACATCACCGACAATTTTTTTAAATGAAATGTATGTACCCACATTTCCTAATGTTGACTATCTTTCATATTTGTTACGATGCTGATATTTAAAGTTCGGACGCACACATATTCTGTTTTAAGCAAACTAGTTATTTACGAATTTTTATAAATAAAATGTCTTCAACTGTGTTTCTCTTAATGTTTACCAAAAAAATCTGAACATATCAACAAGTATGGTTTATGGGCTTTAATTTGAATTAACGCCATGTTTAAATCCTCCACTAATTGTACCAAATATTATGGCAATACTCTAATAGGGAAGGTAATCATTAATGACATGAATTATAAAAAATAATATCCCCTATATTAAAATTTTTATTCTTTAAACAATAAATTAAAGCGATATACACGACACGATACATTAAAAAACAAAAGAGGTTTTTATATTTATTTCTGCAATTCATCTGAAGTATAGTTGATCTTCGATGTTTTCTTCAGGATGTATTTACATGTAAGGTTCACTGACAAAGTTTTTTATTATTTATAAGTTATAATTCTGCACCATTTACACCCTAGGTACTAACGTAACTCGTATACCATTTTTTGGCCTAAGTACAAGCTCCATTAAAGGTATAACCGTTTCTTCATTATCAATTGCTTTAATTTTGAATTTTCTTAAAATATATGCCAATAAGGTTTTCTCTTCATACATGGCAAACTTTTGACCTAAAATTATTAATGTAATGTTATTTTCAATGATACATCATTTTATTGAAATTGCAGCAGAGAATAATTAAATCCATAACGGCAGGTTATTTACGCTATGAACATTAGTTACGATAGTTTTATTCGTTTATTGATTGTTTCTTGGTGCTGTAACTTCGATAAGAAAACTATTTTTATTATGTGCCTACCTATGCAATTTCTCGAACCACCACTGAAAGGAATATATGCATAGGGATGCCTGTTCTTCGTATTTTCAGGTAAAAATCGATCTGGATTGAAGCGGTTAGGTTCTGGAAAATGTTTTTCATCTTTGTGTATAAGGTCTATGTGAATAAGTGTTGCACACCCGGCGGGTATGAAGTGTTCGCCTGAAATGATGAAATATTATATCAGTATGACTAATGGGACGTTAGTTAGTTAGTTAGTACCAATTTGTACATCTTTTGTAATTTGCCGTCCAATTAACGGTACGCTTGGATATAATCGCAAAGATTCTTTAATACACCTCTCTAAGAGTTTTAATTCGTTCAAATCATTTATCGTTAGATTTTTATCTTCTCCTTGAAACAAATTTTCAATTTCTTTATAAACTTCATCTTGATACTCGGGGTGATTCCCTAACAAAAATAAAGTCCAACAAACAGCTGCTGTTGTCGTGTCATGTCCCTAAAATATTAAAGTATTATTTTATAATATTATACATTATTTTATTTATATTGAAACTTGCTGCGACCATAAACGTATCGACTTCCTCGCGTATTTCTTGATCGGATAAAATAGTTCCAGATGATTCAATAAGAAGATCTAGAAAAGCCAAACGTTTTTTCTTGCCCAGTAAATCGTTTTCATTGTTTTTAGGATTTGTGATGTTTCGATTTGGGGCTAGAGCTTCTTTTCTTTCCTTGATTACCTAGAAACATTTACATAAAAAATATTTGCATAAAATTAACTTCAAAACACGTAGAATATAATAGCAAATAATACACAGATTAATATATTTGATAATTTTTGATAGTTATACAAGAGGGGTAACTGGTTAAACTCCTTTGAACCAAATATAAGAAATATGTATTTTGTATTAGCATTAATTTTGTTTATTAGTATATTTGCCTCTTTTGTAAAGTTGTGAAGAGTAGTTAAATATTTATCATATTGTTTGCCTTTGGATGTATTTCTGAATATACAGTCCGGAATGAGCCACGGCCTTAATGTTCGATATGTAAAAATTTCGCCCATCCTAAAAAGTTACAATTAGTATTAATTTAAAAAAATTATATCCTTTACCCATAAATTGCTTTTACATATTCATTGTCTTTGTTAAACATTGCTTTCATTTCTACGCCCATAGCAGTTTCTAAAATAAAATGGAATTCAAATTTAAAACTCATTATAATAAGTATATTGTCGTTGAATTTAAATATATTTTATTTATATCAAATACGATTTTAATAGCAAATCTCTACTACATTAAAAAAAATCATCGTAGTTATATACCGTGTTATACGGCGATATAGATAATTTTTTAAATTTTCATCATAAAAAAGGGATAATCTATCATTAACTAACCACAAATAATGTCAAGTGTGCAATGTGTTATATACGGATAAATATCAAAGACTTTTCCATTAGTCTCAGCACTTAAATGATCTGCCAGTAATTTGCTTTTTTCGACGAAAACTTCCATAAAATTTTCCAAAATTTGAAAGTGAAATGTTGGCGTAATCAAGTTTCTGTGACGAAACCATTTTGTTCCTACAATATTATTATTAAGGTAACAATCACTAATGGAGAATTGTAACATATATACCTGTACTAATCAGCAACCCTTCACCTAACCATGGTTTTATGAAATCGTATACAAAAGTTTTGTTGATATTTTCAGAACTTTTTAGTATCGGCTTGAAAATAAAAATATTCATTATCCAATTATTTTTTTATCAAATCGTATAACAAATTAATTTTATTGCATAATTAAGCCAAAAACTAAATTATGCTATATTCTGTTTTTCAATTATTTTAATACAATATTGAATAATGAGAAAGAATGGAGGGATACATTATTTATGAATATGCACAATTCATGATGTGCATGGGAGAGAAAAAAAAACATATTATTTAAAATATATACTGCAGTTCAGGACTTTATGACGATAGGGTGTTATAATATAGAATGGACGGAATTTTGAACGGCAGTGTACTCAAACATGAAAATAATTTCAAAGTCGTAAGAAAATGATAATTAAAATTTTTAAATGTATATAACGATCACATGCTATTACCTCAACTGTTTCCGCAGCCACGATGTCAATTATTGGTATATTACCAAACCAAGAGCAAGATATTTTTCCAAATTTGCCAATGAGTTGTTTTCCTTTTCTAAAAAAATCTATAAAAACAATTACATTTTATAATGAATACAAATTAAAAAATATTGTTTATTGCGCCCTCATATATAGGAGTTATATTTCGATATTAATGTCAAAATTTTGTAAGACCTTTTAATTTTTAATATATCGTCGAGGTTATTTTTTATGGAAAAAAAAACTAAAAACCATATTTATGAAGTTTTTTTTAGTATTTTTTTCACCTTTTCGAAAGTATTCTTTTCTATCAACAATTTTATTACTTACTCTAAAAACTTGCACATCGAGGTGTCGACATTTTACGAGATAATTATAAATGTATATAGTAGACACCGACACGTCTATTATTATTTAGGTTTAGAGTTTAGACTAATCAAATACAGTTCTTTATCTTTTGCTTGCAGTGGACTCGTTTAAAGGACAATGATAATGGGAAGATGTTTCTTTTAAAGTTGGTTGCATTTGTTATCAAACAATTGAAAGATGTTACTGATGACCATTTTCTGTTTGAAGAAACACAAAATATGTTTTTAAATGACAAAAGACTGATGAAATGGGTAGATGAAAAAGTCATCGTGGACAGAAGGTGGATAGAAATATTTTCATATTTTAAACAAGAACATATTCCCCAAGAAAATCTAAAATTATTGGTTGAATATGAATATTTAGCTCTAAAGTTCATCTACATTATAAATTTATGATTAAATTCTAATATGAAATAATCAAATGAAGAGCACTCCAGATTTTTTTGTTTTGTCGCAACTCCAATCATCATGTCCAATGTAATTCCATCCGTTAATAGTTATAACCATTTTTATAATGAACATGGATTTTTGTTTTTACTTTCATGTTTGTATACGATTTAAAATTTTAGTTTCTTTCTTTAAGAATTTAATTTTTAATTTTCTTTTGTTCAAAATCACGCAAATATTAATTAATTCCGTTCTTTGGTTGTTGAATAAATTTTATATTGTTTAACAAAACGTTTAAAGGATCGATAAATTATTAATAATATATTTGCATACAAAATTCAACATAAAAATAAAATTACAATCGATCTGTTTCAAATATTTATTAGTTCATTGACAAATGCAACGACTATTCTCTTATATGCATTATGTAAACAAGAATGGGAATGTGTTACGTCCTATTATGGGCGAAACAGTAATTGCCATCCGAATAAACGATTTCTATCTTTTTCTCCTTCATCTGTACTTTTATACAATTTTTGAAATGACTGACGTTATGTGGGTTTCCGCACCGGTGACGGTATTCGTAAGCGAATATGGACATGAAATATTAAATATTACTAAGTAGATTTGATTTAATTGTTAATAAGAGAAAGTCCTACCGACTGTTCAAGTGAACTGTATCTCATATGCAAGTAATTTTTCCAAAACAACGAAAAAGTAAACGGCTGGTTCTCGTTTTGTTTATAAGGCGCTCGAAGTTGCTTGCATATAAATTACTTTAAAGACCACGCAATGTCATATGAAGGGCGCACATTTTATTGTTAATAAGTTGTAAGAGATTTCTTATAAACCAATTTTTCAAATTTTTGAAACAACATTTGTGTTCAAATTTTATATTCGCATTATTCGCTACAAAAGTTGAAAATAATGTGCATAAAACTGTGTTCGTATCGTAAAAATCATGTTTACAAAACGTCGACGCGCCGATCTTGTTCGGGAGCTTATATACAATGCGGTCCATAAGTATCCCCTGTGGTAACTTTTCAACGGATGCGGATGGAGCTACCGTTATGAGAAAAAACACGATTTTTAATTTTTACTTACAAAATGTTGGTGTTGTCAAGAATTTAATTCCGCTTCTAGTGAAGCCGGAAGCGATGTCAACTTTCTTAATTTAAACGGAATAGCCTGTATATTTTGACGTTTTTCGAAAGATATCTAAGAGAAAAATCCAACGATACCGCATATGTTCAACTTTAATTTGAAAAGTAACAAAATATGCAGCAATAAAATGCGCAAAGGTGAAATCATTTTACATTTGCTCGTAAACGGTAATTTCATTTAAAGTGTGCTATCAACCAATTCACAAATAGTACCTTTCGTAACGATCCACTCTTTCCATATTGCTTGTGAGCTATTAATTTCGTGTACTATAACATTATTTTACGTATTGACTGTAATTGCAGCGTAAAATAGGTACTTTTCCCGATAATGGATTCGAACTGCTGCAAATTAATCGTAAACCTGACATTTATGACGCTTATAATTTTATTAGCGAATAAAACTGATCTCGAGGATCAAGATAAGACGTTGCACGCCTTAATCGCTAATGTGTTTTACAGTTCGATTCTTATCTTACGTTCGTAAATTTTCAGTTCGGTTGAAGTTTCACTTTGCATTTTTTCTTAAACGTCATGTTGGATATTACGAAAGTTATAAAGTTCTGTAAATTTAACTCGAGAAAGTTCAGAAGATTGTGCATAATATGTATGCGATAAAACAATTTTAAAGAAATTATTACAGGTTTTAGTTGTTGTTGAACTGAAAATTTTTAATAAGTTTGAAACGAATATTAATTTTATGAGACTGTGTACTTTACATTTGACAGACATGCGTATCAAATTCGGTGTGTAACTTAATACATTTGCAATAACATATAGAGTTTCGCAATTATGTACACATATTTGCCGTTAACAACATTGTTCGTACTCTCGAATTATCGCGTTATACAGAAATGTCACGGATAGGCGAAATTAATATTTAATTAATATGCAACCACAAAATAAATAATGAAATACATCGAATGCAATACATGAAATTCTTTCATGCCATTCTTAGAATATAGTTATAATCATTGAAAAATTTAATGTTAACAATGCATTAAAATCTAGGACACGGCGCACTTGTGAGTGAGCGACCTTATGTAACAAACAATCTAAATGGGTGGACTTCTAGGTGAAAATTTATTCTATTACTCATAGTTTTTACATAATAATTTAATAAGATGGAAATTTACATTCGGAAAGTTTGCGTTGAATCCGAAAATATTATTAGAAGTTTTCCGTTCATTCCAGACTTTTTTATTTTTTTATCTTTTCAACAATATTGTTAGGATTTGATAAGGATTGTAAAGATTTAAAGATAAGAAACTTATTTTTTTACTCAAAAAAGAAACATTTTGTGTTAATAGTTTAGGTCAATTTTAACAAAGCTATAAAAATCTTATAACAATTAATTGGTAATGAACATTGATTAATACACTGCATGTTTATGATTATTATTATTATTATTATTATATAAAAATGGAAACCGCTTTATAGTTACTAATTTTAATTTACTAAATTTAGTTTCTGCCATAGATTTATTTTGTTTGTATTTATTTATTTATTTATTTTTTTTTTTTGAGAGAGAACATTTTCCAGATAGACAAGTTGTTACGAGTTCGAAGCTTCCCCGGGGACCCAGTCGCTATCTGTAGGCGTTAGCATATGTATAATTTTCATTTGGATGTCGTCTCAAAGAGAATTTAGTTTTATCAGAAATTTCAGTTTACAAATTGCTTATTTACGAGTTAAATTTTATTGTTTTGTATTTCATTTCAATTTTACGTATAATTAATTTATGAATTTTTATGAAAATAAATAAAATACAAGTTAAAACGTTGTAATTCGAAATGTAAATTTTATAATTAATGATATGCAAACGGCTACATCATTATATTCATTTAAAAATAATGGCGGAGGCGCCGGTGAATTATTACCGTTTTAAATTTTGCGACATTTTATTTTATAAAATACGTAAGAAGTCTCAACCTATATATAAAGAAGCTTGATACCAACATTTTACTTTGAAAGGAGGACATTTCTCGTGAGCATTTGTGCTTAATAATAGAAAATCTGTGTCGTTCGATCAACCATTTACGCCATCGATCGAAGGTGACTAGGAAAGGCACATGAGAGTTCCGATAATGGCGTGCATTAAAGTAGAATTTATTTTATATTAACGAATGAATAGTTGTTTGCATCAAAATTAATAAAAAAAAAATATTTGAATTGTGAATGTTGACAATTTCAAGCACTAGGAAATGTATATTTCCATTACGTGTCGTAATAAAAGTTTGATCACATTTTAAATTATTTTTATTTATTTCAAGAAAAATCATTAATTAGTATTAATTCTTAAGAATAAATTTTTAATTATTTCCTTGTTGTTTGAACACAACTTCAATACAACTCATACATTTTATATACATTCATGTGGAGACCTAATTATCATAGTGAGTGAATTCAAACCACTGCCAGAGGGATTTTCCTCATTTCATGTCACAATTAAATAAAAATTGGTTCGTTACAAACTAATGTTAATTTTATGTTGTTCAGAATGTAAGTACGTACGCTCGGGAATTATTTGACTGCTAATTATACATAATTTAGTTCTGTGTGGATTTGTAATTGTAAAGTTTTGGTATATCACGTCATATAATTTGCGACAATTATTTCACTGTTTGCTTAATATTTAATAGTAATGTGGGCGACCGACGCAAAACACACGATTTTGGTTTTGATAAGTTTGTTGAAACTTTATAAAATTTATTTAATATAAATTCCCAAAACAGTTATCTCCTGAATTTGTCAGATTTAAGTTTTTATTAAATGTATTCTAAACAATTTGCATAGATCGGGACAATTATATACCCAGTGGAAATTTACATTTGGGGAAGACATTAATTACAAGTATTTAATCATTCCTTTGAGGCGTTCAAGTATCCAGTAACAATTCATTCATGAGCAGACAAATAAGAATTAAACGCGGGCAGAACAACAACGCCATAGAAATCAAATTAGCTTGGCAAACATCCGGTTAACTGGAGTATGCAATATGAAATTAATTAGTATTGAACATTACTGCCCTAACTGCTTTTGTGTGAACAACATCCCGAATTGAAGCGTTTAAATGCATCATTCCATCTTATTGCATATCCCCCAGCCACGCCAGACGCAATTGTATTCACTAATATGATGTCCTTCCGCATGAAAATGTTATGGTAATTTTAGTTATTTTTATCCTTAAAAACAGAATTATTTTTTGTCTTAAATTTATTGTAAATATAAACGTCCCTCTATGTCCTTAAATCCAATTTCAAACGGCGAGTTTGGTTTTTATTTGAAATAGTAATAAATTTATGATTTTCAGAAATTACTTCTTTTTACAAAAAATCGTAATGATTTACTTTCCCAATATTATAAACATCAACAGATGGAAAATATAACAAAAATCAAAATATTAAATTGTTTAATAAAACCATTTTTTGTGTAATATTGTTTCGTTTCCATAGTAATTCGACAATGACAACGTATATAAAAATTTATTTAATTCACAATAAAAATATTGATATATATTTAATTTATATAAAATCTTAAGAAACTAATTTCCAAGTAATTTCGTAATTAATGTACTAAACTGACTCGAATGAATAAAAAGAGTTTTAACGTAAAGTTTCTATCAAAGGTTATTTCGACGCAAAGCTCCAACATTTAATTATATTGATGGTTCTCATTGGCAAACGATATGCTTATATCAAGAGGAATTCTCACCTGAGTTGATACATGTCACCAACATCAAAGCATAATTGCTATTAAGGACAGTCTCTTGAGATTAGTTTACGCATATAATTACATATTAATATTAAATAAAAATTATCAATGTACAAATGATAATTAATCATTAATAAATATTCATGCCTTAAGGATTTTTTGTACAAATTTGCACAAAAAATTGTTCGTATTGTTTCCATTCACGTGTTTAAACCATAGATCTTGCGACTACTTTCAATAAGTAATTCCTACACAACAACAAAAAAAATATATTAATGTCAATTGAAATTAATAAATCATTCAGATTGCATTATTATAATATGGTATTGTGTATAAATTTGTATGCTATTATTTAATTATTTATACAGCGAATATGCAAAACTACGAACTTGTAAATTTCAACCCACTCGTAAAGTTTTAATAATTAATGTATTAGTCTCTTCCAGAATCAAAAGAGTTTGTTGTTGAACAGGTGCCCAGCACATTGTTTCTAACGTAATTACAAAAGTTTTTCAATTTGCCATTTTACGAAGACTTTTATTTATTCAGAATACATTAAAATACCACCAAAATTGAAGTGCAATTACGAAAAGTTTAAGTTGTGTTTTGAAAATATTAACGATTCAAATTATTCATAAAAAATCAATTACATTTTCAGAAAGTGAAACCAAATCTAATAACAGTTTTTATTTATTTATTTGTTTGTTTTTTCTGTGTTCTTCGTTAGAAAAGATTTTTGTAGAAAAATGCTTCTAAATGAAACGAAAATTCTTTTAAATTTTTAATTTGGCTATTTTTTCAAATTTTTATTATGAACCATTTATTCAAATTTTGAGAACTAAAAATACACATAAACCTAGTTTCCTAAGATTTCATAAAATGACTTAATTTGGTTTTACATGAGAGTACTTTATTTTACCTCTTATCTCTTAGAAAATATATTCTAGCTAAATTATTTCCGTCAAAATTTTAAAGACCGCTTTGAGTCCCACGTTATATTTTTCGTGCAGTAATGGACATTTTTTTGTATCATTTTAAACATGAAGCAGACAGCCTCATGCTTTGTATTTATAAGTTTGTGTAAATGTTATGTATTGTGCTCAGTATTCCCAACTTAAGGGTTTTAAAAGTGTTTAGGGGTGTTCGGGGGGTTAGGGGCGTATCTGTTCCAAATTTTAAACTGATCTATTGAATTTCAATTACGGAGCGAACCCATCTCATATATATTTTTTTCAAAGCTTGACGTTCAAAAATAGTGTGGCCAATGGAATTCAGATATGCAAATAAAGTTTAGGGTTATTTTACGGATAAATTGTTTAAATAGGTTGGTGGCGCCGATTGTGCTCTTAATTAATTTATTAAAAGAAACGATACAGGTTGACTCTGATAAAGCTTAAACAATTTTAATAGGTGAGACCGAAATTTTAATTTTGAGTAGTAATATAAGGATATGTTGTAGCTTGTAGTATGTAAATCACGTCAACCACATCAAAAAAATTTAATTGATCGACAGTATTTTATGACCGCCGTTTTTGCGGATCTGGGCTATGGTCAGCTTTCACCCGTTAAAATTGCGTAACTTACATCAGAATCAGCCTGTATTGCTTCATATCGTCTTATATGGCATTAAGTGCACATTTAAAAATTTGTGTTTTATTCGTTCTTTCATATGTTATACACATTAATTTTTTTTGTATAAAGTTGAAAGTCCTGCAAGACCTAAAAACTCAATAAAGAAAGAAAATATTTTTTTGAAGTTTAATAGTTTTCATAAAAAAACACGGTCATAGGAGTTGTGTGACGTCACATAATCCTAAAATACTGTCAGTTAGTGTATCTACAATATCAATAAAATCAACGGTTTGTTTTATTTATTTTTTAATAAAATTTTATAATTCCTTGATTTATGAATTTTACCAAAATTTTAATCAGTGATGAATGAATGAATCCCTTGTGGCCCCTTGTGGCATTCATTTTTTTATTATTAAAAATTCCCAAATTGAAAAATGCAATTTATTTTTCTCTTGTATTTTTGTAATAACGGTATTAACTGTATATTTAATATTAACAATAAAAATTATTATTATTATCAAATTCTTGGCTGTAATTGCTTGAAATTATATTTTACTCGTGAGGAAGCAACCAGTAAAAAAAAATTGTTGTTATTGTTATTTTTATTCCTGAGAACTTGACATTAACGATTTTTATTTTCTTTGGAGTTGAAGTTTGACAAAATGTTTAAAAATCACTAATCGTATAAACAAAATTTTTAAATTTCCATCAAATCATCATCATTTAATTTGATGACCAATCAATTTTATAGCGTTTCGAAACAAATTCTTTTTGAAAATTTTTTGAAATTAAACTTAAAGACGAAACAAATTCAAAGTCAAAAGACTGGAATCATACAGTTACACCAATTTCCCACCTAAGATATCATAGTCTTAAACAACTCTCATTTTATGTTTTATATTAATTATTCTTGCATTTTTATCAAAAGTGAATTTGGAAGATTTTTATCAGTGTTATCCCATAATTTAGATTAAACCTTACTGGCTTACGTTAAAATTTTAATCCTAAAATCTCTACATCTCCTACGTTATTATTAACATTTCGTAAGGTATTTAAACCTGAATTAATAGACCGGCAATATTTCCAATAATTTCGCATTAGCACGCCACTATATTACAACTTGATTTTAATTTACGATTCAATTTGTACGAACAGGTGAAACAATAATTAGGTTTTAATGAACGTCAGGTGCGATACTATACGTTAATATCGCACCGTATAAATTTAACGATGCGAAATTATGTACCACAGTAATAATTTTCGACAGTAAAGTGTCGGTTTTGATGTGAGCGGACACTTTTACGGTCTCCAGAGAGTGAACAAGCCCTGATTGCACTTACACACGAAAAAAAAGTTTAGAGTGATTTTTTAAATATTTAAGCACTTTTCACATCGGTTGTTAATTTTTCGCATTTTATGAATACTAAACAAAAACTTTTAAACCGAATGTGAAACTTGCGAATGAAAACTTTCGAATTAAAAAATCTGTATATTATATAACTCGAAATATCTGGAGACTGTATTCATCAAAAGATAATTAGCGTTTATAAATTTCAGTGAAAAATATGCTCTTTTTAAAATCATCTTTCTCGTTGAAATTTTGCACTGCAAACATAAATTTCGTTAACAACAGACATTACTGACATCAAAAAAATTGCTCGAGATCTTACGGTCGATTACGTGTAAAATGCAACCTGAAAAGTTGAGTTATGCAACCGTATTTAACAACTTAGATTGTTAGTTGCAGTACGAACAACGACGTATTTTAAGTTATCGCGTTTAATAAATGATGATAAAAGTAGCCTTGCAGTTTATAATGGTTTCCGACAACTGTAAATTACGGAGCTTCATTTTGTGGATTATTAAATTACATTTGGTTTTATTATATACAGATACTTAATATACATTTAAATATCTTCAAACAAATTAGAATTTGTTATATATTTTGTATAAATATTAAGAAAAAACTAAATTAAAATTAAGGAAATAAAATTGAAAATGTATCAGTTAAGTTGTCTATTTAGAAGAGAAATATTTATAATCCTTACATATTGTTGATTCAAATTTAAATAAAATTTCCATTATAGTAAAGGAAATATTCGTTTGAAAGATTCCATCACAATTACCGAGAACAATCAATACGTATATTGATGCGTTTAAATTTATGTATTTCTGTAAACAATATTCAAATAATCGTATTCAAACAATAATTTCCAAGGATGTTTCAAACAGAAGACCGTGATTGTTTGGATAATCAATTATAATTTATGATATCTGTTGCACTCCAATTTAGCATAATTGTAGTTTATATTCATGTTGTGTAATTTATTTGCGGTTTCCTTCATGGTGCATAAATTTTATGCACAAACAGGGCTTGCGTTTTGATATCATAAAGTATTAATGGTTGAAATTAAAAAACTTTAATATAAACGTTGTTCACATTGAATGTTTTAATATTTTTTATATACAGTGTGGTGATAAAGTTTGGAACAAAATTCATAAAAGCGTTCTATAATGTTTTTAAGAAAATCGCTCGGACAGGTCAATTTTTATTTTTGAAATGCCGTCTTCTGACGTTAATTTTTTTGGAATAACGTCATTTGGTTTTGCACAATGACGTCATCATAATTTTTTTTTAATGACAACCCCCACTTTTTACTTCTGTTTTTAATAGACCTTCTTACTACTTAAACGGTGGTTATAATTTAGTAAAAATAATAATCGTAAACATTCTAAATTAAAGCAAATAACAGTAATTTAGGTATCTAAGACGAAGAGTGTAGTTTTAAGGTGCAATGACGTCATTATCGATTTTTTTAAATGACACCTCTTATTTTTTTCTTTTGCTTTTGATAGACCTCCTTGATGTTTAAGTGGTGATTACCGAATTAATTCTTTACATAAGAACTTTTCCGAAAAAATAACCTTTTTTCTTCAAAAAATTAAAATTTTTGTTTAAAAGAAAAAAATTATGTGTTATTTATTCAAAAAAATTGTTATGTAAGGTACCAATTTTTTTACATCACCGTTTAAGTAGTAAGAAGGTCTATTAAAAACAGAAGAAAAAAGTGGGGGTAGTCATTTAAAAATTATGATGACGTCATTGTGCAAAAACAAAT